>OW203762.1:42619410-42926910 GCA_934045905.1 Leuctra nigra
TAATGGAGATAATGGACTAAATGTGTTCGGTTTGAAGCAGAAATACACAGCGGAAACTCCATTCTCTAAAAGGCACATTTAGATGACCAATTGATTTGTCTATCTGACATCAGAATTTTAACAATCAAACAAACGAACTTCCTTTTAGAAACCAAAGTTACAATTAATATTACCTCACTTTTGTATTTTACGTCTTTATAATTTAATACAATTAGGTAGGTATGTTTGTGGAGAATGAAGAACTCATATAAATTCAATTAGTTTTTGTTTCGATTCTCGTTGAGCGAGCAAAACGAGCGTCCACTGATTGTGTACTTTCCCTATGAGAACTCGGCACCTCCACCCCTGATAGGTCAGGACTTTAGCTTTCCTTAGAGAACTTGGCACCTCCACCCCTGATAGTTAGTACTTTAGCCTCCCTATGAGATCTTGGCACCTCCACCCCTGATAGTTTAGAACTTTAGCGGCCCTATGTGATCTCGCCACCTCTAATAGTTTAGTACTTTAGCCTCCATATGAGAATGCGGCACCTCCACCCCTGATAGTTTAGAACTTTAGCGGCCCTATGAGAATTTGGCACCTCCAACTCTGATAGTTTAGTTCTTTAACGTCCCTATGAGAACTCGGCACCTCCACCACCGCACGAATCTTTGAAGAAACCAATCGAGGTGTTTTTCTTTGAGGCGAAAACCGATTCGTGGGGCGTCTTTTTGTGTTAGTCTTCGGTCCTGCGTCATGACTTGACAGATAGTTAGCTAATGAAAGTGACAGAAGAAAGAGAAAGAAAGAAAGCGGCATGATGTGTGTTGGTGGATCCCAAAGTCAGGACGAGGGAATGATGTCAAACAGTCGCTTGCTCGATGGGACGAAACAGTTCAAGACAAGGCAAATGGAGGCGGTGCAGTGTTAAAATTAACACACTAACTATAAATCAAGTGTGAAGGAGTTATATATATATATATCCCTTAAAAAGGTTGACCTCTTGGATCCAGCGTACTAAGAAAATTATGACTAATACAATAAATAACATATCTACATTAAACTATATTATATATATTTTTATTACATTTACGTAAAAATGTAAAATAATATTTTGCCAAAATGTATTTTCATGTCTATTTATATGGCTTCGACGTAGTGTTTTGTGTTCTCCGTTTGGATGAAGAGAAGCCGGGTAAATTTAAAGTTACATAGCTATACAATTAATAAACTTCTACGTCTGCCAACCAATACTTTCATTCTTTGGGAATTTAAAAATACCGAATCAACAAATCTATTAGAACAAATTTAAGTTTGAATTTCCAAGAATCTCGATATTTTGATTGTACAGACCTTAGGGTGTTTTGGGGGATGACGGGGAAAATAATGACGGTGTAGGGTGGGGGGATAGTGGAGGAGGAGGGGTGGAACCACCCTAGACTAATTAGTGATAACAACTTCACATTATTGTTACTTGTTCACACACACTGTGTTTGTTGGCAGAACGATGAAGAGAAACTAAGCCACCGGAAGTCAGCTCCCCCCCCCCCCCCCCTTCACTCCACCTACACCCCCCACACACGAGCCATTTCAACCCCTAATGAAGTTTCCTCAGGCCCCTTAGAAACCATCATAGAAGTCAATTGCAACTTAAATATGATTTCAATTATTATTATCATCTGAGTAGTTTTGTAGATAAGTAAAGCTTTAATATTCTCAGAGGTTCTTTAAAAAATGAAATTTGAAACATTTAGTAATTAACATATTGTTATGACTTTGAGATTACAAAAAATAAGATATTCAAAATAAAAATCGGAGAAAACATAGATTTTGCACGGTCAGGAACCATCATGACAAAAATAATATTTACTTTTTACGTTTTGTCTCAAATGTCAATATTTTTAATCAATAATTGTTTTAAAGTTTCATTTACACGTCAAATTTACTTTCAAATAATTTTATCAAATCTTTGATCCAAAGAATTCAAATGCTTCTGTATTTAGCTCAAATAGATAGAATCTATTTTAAGATTCTTAATATTTGAGTTCCATCGAAGCATCTCCAGAGTTTCTACGAGGATGTATTTTATTTTGAATCAATGAATGTGATTGATCCCGAGGCTCGGACGAAGATGATGATGATGATGATGATGATGATGATGATGATTGTGTCACGAAGCTGAATGGAAGTACGATTTGACAAAGTGACTACGAGACTGCACCTGCGTTAATATTTCGCACTCTTTTCCATTACAAAAGAAGACTTGTGATTCTGTCATCTTTTTCACGATTTTGTATAATCCAGCAATCAAGGGTCAATGAATCTCCTTTCATATCAATCTTACACAGAATACCGAAGGAAACAATACATTTTCTTGTGAAACTTATCACCCTAGTCAGATATTGGTCAGAAATTCGGTATACGAAATTTCTGACCGATCCTAACAAAAATGTTCATGAATTTGGTGACTGAACATTTCGCAAGGTTACATTTCTCACTATATATAAGTCCCACCGTCGCGTTTGTCGAGCGGGTAACCGCATTACAGGAGCAACTTTGACAGGAAATGAACTGGAGATGAGCGTGAACATGGTTTCAGAGGAGAAAGAAAATCTTACGTTTTCTTTTTGCTCTAAGATTCTCCAATTCGAATAAGATTTTTTTAAATGCTTTCTTTACTTCAAGAATTCGTTTTACCGTGATTTCTTCAAAATGTCACTAGGGCACACTGTGCTGCAATTTTTCGCCTTATTTAATAACAATGGTGAGTTTTCCGGTGGTGTTGCGGGTAGCGGGAAACTGGGAAGGGGTGATCGTGAGAGGTTTTTCAAATTTCAATGTTCAAAAGTCAATCTACGTGAAGGGTGGGATATGGGAAATGGAAATGTTGGGGGAAAAGCATTACATCTACTCCGAGCAATGAAACGGTTAACTAATTCTTGATCAGATTGCATTTGTGTTTGTGCAAATGAAAAACGCAAGCAAACACTGGGGCTTATTGCTTTTCTGATTAGGTTAATAAGCTCTCGCGATATCGTGTTCGTTCATATTGATTATTGATGTTTCAATAATTATATATCAATATAAAATATCATCGGATATATTCATTCGTTATTATTCCCAACAAGGCCAAAATTCCGCTCTAGAAACTCATTTACCTACATCAAAACCAACAAATAGCAAATAGCAAAAAAACGAACACCATGCTTATATCGTATCTAAAGTTTTTCTTATAGAAAATATTTTGCACAATAAATCAAATAAAGGAGTATCTACAGTTAGGCAGCCAGATCGGTGTATAAATGTTGTGTTTTCGCAGAGTTTTAAATTATTTTGGACTGTTTCGAACTGGGAATTATTAGAGCTAGCAAATCTCGCTGATGCGAATGCAGATTATCTAGGGATATTCTCCCGTACGCTATCGAGAAAACGCTAAGAAGTATGCAAAACTGAAGTCAGTTTGAAAAGAAGAGACTAATAAACATGGAGCTCACGTCGGCGAGTGTGAAAAGCCTCGTCAGTATAACAATCTCAGCAGGAAATTGTGATCTCACCTCACCCTCTTTTACATGCTCCGCGATACACAAACTGCCAAAAGCAAGAGATCTCTATATGAAGCAGATGCAACCCTTGTTTGGATTAGAGAAAATCAATCTGTATTATAAAACACACGCCCTTCAGCAAACAAGAAAATAAAATCACATGAAATAACAAAAATATTGCGGTGAGAAAAGTTTAATGAAAATCATGATCGGATTTGCGAAAGCGAACTAAAAGACACGTGACTCACCGTGTTCGGGCTCGTATCCACGATCACATGGTTCCTTCTTGACGTTCACAGATCCGTAGCTGGAGAGCAGTCGGTCACAGGGGGAAGACGGCCTGAGACAAACCAGGAATATATCAATCATCGCGTGTCGGCTCAGTATAGGCCTGTCTGATCAAATGCTAAAAGCTGCCATATTACCGTTAGTTAATCTTCAGTTTAGTGTAACTCCACTTGGGAAATGTGGTGTATTACTATTATCATATTATGCGCGGTATAGCCTTAAAAACTGCAGTCAACGTAGCCTGAGGTTAATTTAAGCTGAGGAAATTATAGGTCCGGAATTAAATTACAGTATATAATGGTAATACACCACATTTCCCTAGAAGAGTTTTACTAAACTGAAGAGTAAACTAAAATGATAATGCCGGACCTAGAAACAAATTTAAACAATTATAAAGTTATGACGCAGACCAAGTCTGATCTTGAGCTATGCTATGATATGCTATGAAAACTATATATTCTGATGATTTACTGAAATTTTTGAAATATTCAGGTCAAGAAAAAAATGTAACACTTTTTGCTGGATATTTCTCATTTCTGGAGTGACGGATTTTAATGTATAATGGGGGTACAGCGACTTTCTAGATGGGTAAGAAAAAATTATTTGTATTTAAAAATCAAAAAAGTAATGCCTCAGTTCATTTTACGCAATAATAACAATAACATTTAATATACCTAAATTGTAAAAATAATTATAATGGTGCAGAATTCTTCTAATTATTTGGGCATTATTAATACTATGAACACATTTTTAATAATGTAGATTTTTTTTTTATCAAAAGAATATGCACATTTTTATTTTTGAAACAGCTGTTGGTGTATTACTCAGATTCCTTCATTATCGTACGGAATTGTGTTGTGGGAACATTCGAGTCCAATGAGTAATGACAATAAAGCTCTGCTTTCGAGTCACACGAAAAGGTTCTTCATTTTGGCCAGTGCAAGTTTTGATCTCTGTTTTGCTGGTTTTATTTTAAAGATTCACGTAGACCGCTTTTTATTCGTTTTAAAGTTCTCACTCTTCCATAGATTTAATGTTTGTCACAGAAAAAAGTATCTTTCAATTTATAATAGGGCTGTGTCACAATACGAGGGCTAACAATAAATTGTTTAAGAGTTTTAAAATTTGATACAAAATTTAATATTAATCGTCCTCTGGACGAAACACCTAAATGTTATAAAATTAAGTATTTTCAATCTTTAAAATCTGTGCCTCAGGTAGAAGGCCGGAAGTCCATTTCAATGATCTTGATGTGATTTAAAAATGTAGCCACTCTGCCTTGATACGTCAAGCCTTTTATTCCATCAAAAATGGACTTCCGACCTTCTACCTCTGAGGTAGAAGGTGCATTCTGGATGCATTCTGGAATGCATCTTATTCTTAAATTTTTTTGTAAGAATAAGATGTAAGAATTCGTTGCATTTCATTGTATTGAGTGACATCACAGCTGTTTCAGAAATACATTCAACAAAATAAGCAAATAAGTTTAAAATAAACTGCAAAATATTAATATTTCATGCAATCTTTCTATTATGTCATCACCAAAGGCAATGACTAAACATGTCTTCTGAAACTTTGTCAGATTGTCATGAGTTAATGAGAGTAAAATATGCACAGAGTAATCAAGAGATTACACAATGAATATTCTCGTGCAATCATTAGTAAGAAAGCCGCTTGCGTTTTGCAGCTTATTCTTAGTACGAAGTATTCTAATGAATTTGTTTCATAAACCCTGCTGCAGCAACCCTTTCGCTAAACCTTTTTAAAATTTCACGAGCCACACGTCCCTTGGCATTTTCATCAGCGAGCATTTATCCAGGCCATGGGAAGCATATTAGCAGCTGTAGAGAAAATAATAACTTCAAAACGTACAGAGTTTTCTTGGAAAAAAGAAGAGTATAGACTTTTATCTGTTTGTAATAAAATATATTGAAACACAGCTTTTGTTCAGCAAAAGCTTCATAATGGCATATTTTGCTTTCACATCAAATTACGACTTTGTTCAATAAGAAATTGACATTTTCTTTAGACCAGTGATTGATTTATAGTCTTTGAGTTGATTCCACTGAAACTAGCTCTAAGAAAGTGTAAAATCTAATAATCGAAAGTTGATTACTGTCGTGCTAATGTATTACATTTACACTATCATCACAGTGATTGGGAACGTTAACGTATACCTCATTTCAAGCATCAGAAACAAACTGTATTATAATGGAAGCGTTAGATTTCACAATTCAGCGCTACAATCGTGCAATCTGACGATGGGTGACAAGGATTCGATGAATTGATATTTTGGACAAGCGCAAGTAAACATTTTAATGCATTTTTAGAACAAACCGTTCCTCGTTGTCACGCAGCCCTTGTTAAAAGAAAATCTTCTGGCCAATTGACCTTATGCCATTTTTATACTTTATCACTGTGCTCTTCCATGTCTTAGTCTTGCCAGTCCTAGTGTAAGGGAAAGAAACACATTCTTCTTTTCCATTTGGTATAGATGACATTACTATCTGTGACCTGTTTTCGGACGCTATATTGTTTGGTATACTTAGGCCGGGTAGGACCAAAATCGGATTAGTTAATAATATCGATAGTTAGTGGATGGTGGAAGTTAGTGAATCCCATAGGCTGTGGAATTCGCGCCAATTGGTTTCATTGGTTAACTGCTCACTAACTATCGATAGTTAGCTAATCCAAAGTTGGTCCTACCCTTAGGTAATGTGAATGCGATTTGTATAACTCCACTTCAGATCCAATAAGTTTCGCCTGTTCTTTATCACTGACACTAATATTCTACTCGAGAATATTGTGTTGATCTCTCTCAATATCCCTGCTCGCTCGCATATAATCTAATTCTAAGCATACTCTGTAACCCCTTTGATTATACTATCATAGAGTTATAACTCTATGCGGTTGGGATTCGACCCCACGGCCTTTGGATTTGGAAATCTTTTAAATATGCAGTTCACTTCACACTTTTACCCACTAATATTGCTTCAAACTTCCCTCCAACATATTTGGCATACTCGAGGTTATATTTGATGTGTATTTAGAATCCGCTAAGATGTTTGACAGCCAGACGGTCATTCAGAATTCATTGATTTATATAATGTTAAATGAATGTGGAATTCCTACCTGAAACACGATGTCGGGAAATTGAAGAAAGCAGACCTTCCTGAAGAGGTGACGTCCTCGCATGTCTTCAGTTCTGTTCTTGGCGGCGAGTATCTGGAATAAAATCCCTAATAGTGAAAACCGTGAATTTCATAAATACGAGTACTTTTGGTGGAAATGAAAACACCAAATTATTTCCTTCTTGATCCCGGTCATACGCATACTATTGTAATTTTGACTTACCTTGGATTGGAACAATGTGGATGAGAAGGGTCCGCGTGAGCAATGGGGGGCGCCTGTAGGGGGCACGGCACCCCCTGAAACACAGGGGGCACGTACCCCACGTAGGGGGAAGGAGTACTGTGTGGGGTGTAGTGGACTGGGGGCCCGTTGTAGGGCCCCACATGGGAGCAGGGTTTGAAGAAGCGGGCTTCTTGCTTCACTGACGGACTGCAACCTAAAAAAATAAGAGAAATTCCGTTTAGCTTTTGCTCTCATTTTGAAAGGAATTAAAGCAGACCTAAATTAGGTCTTATTAGGCGTTAGAATTATTTTTATTTGGGTGTAATATTAGGAGCCAATCCTAAATATTTTTAAATATCTAGGTAATTATGAGACATTTAGTAATCTAGAATCCAATTTTGGAGTTTTCCTTATCCCCCACAGGAATTCAGATATATTTTAAGACAATTAATATTGTAGAATAACGACTTGGCTGAATGGTGCAGTGTAGTCTTCTCCGCTACAAATAATACATTCTCATTTTTAGGTAAAAATCAGAGGAGTTACTCGTCTGTGTTGGTTTGTAATATTGCATCCAAACCCCCCCCCCCCCCCCCCCCCCACCGCTGGGAATAGTTAACTAAACGAACTTTATACAAATATCACTTCAAATCCCGTCATTTTCGATTCCAATTCCCTTCTCTCCTGTACATCAAACCTAAAAGTTTCTGATTTTAAACTAATGTTGTGTGTTTGACGTGACCTCTTTTCAGCGTGTATTCTTCTTGGTTCTTCGCGTGGCGGTGACTTTGAAATGCCGAGTTGCATGAAGGCTATAGGAAGCTGAGGAGACGGATTGCCAGCGGGACGTCGCCTCTACCTTGTCGTGATATTAAAATGTCGGGACGATAGCGAGCGTCGCGATGCACTCGATACGACGCTCGACGACAAGCGTCGCAAGGAGACTGTGACTTGTTACTCACAGAAATATTTTCTAGACATTCGGAAACGTCTCGTAACTAATAATATAGTACGTTCAGTTCGTTAAAATGTTAATGTGCACAAATCGCAAATCACTTTAATACCGTACAGAAAAAATAATTATAAAACAGATAAAGGCTACAGATAAGAAGTAGCTAAGATATTGGTGATATAATAAAAAAATTGTGTTTCCTGTTTAAAGTTAAATTTTATAAAGGTGGATTCACACGGCCGTTCCAAACTTCAAGTTTGAAACTCAAGTTTGCCGAAGTTCCGAATCACCGTTCCAAAACCCTTCGTGTGAACTATGAAAAGATTCGAACTGTGAGGATTGAGTTTCAAACTTTCATAGTTCACACGGGAGATTTTGGAACGGTGATTCGGAACTTCGGCAAACTTGAGTTTCAAACTCGAAGCTTGGAACGGCCGTGTGAATCCACCTTAACACATTTTATTAATTTCGACCTAACCTGGAAATATGATAATTTTTCTTTCGCAATTATTTGAATCTATTTTTTCACAAGAAGTACACTGAAATTGTGTAAATTCTCACTAACGTATCAAAAGGGATCTTTTGAAGATTATGGCTTTGAAGGTTTGAACCTGTGAATTACTGTATCAATGAAATCAATTTATTTTACCCTCTTTTACAACAGAGACAGAATAATCATAATGCAAGATATAGAATATTATAATATTAAGAAAGCGCATTATATAAAATGGAGCAGAATGCTCATTTCCCGACGGATCTGAGGATGCTCCTCTGTTCAAATTCTCATGATCCAGTTGGGATTCAGAGTCCGGGCTCTAGTTGACATTAATTATTGTCTTTCAAACCGAAGAGACTTATTGTTGAACCATTGCTCATCTTTCTTATTTTTTGGAATGGACAAAACCGACGACAGATTACAATCTAATCCAAATTGAACTTCACATGAAAGATAAGCAGAGAAGCATTTCAATCCTTAAATATAGATTGGAACAATTTTTATTAGATGGAATGCTTTTTTGAAATCAATTCCGAATTTTCTTAATTTTCTCAAATGGAATTCCTAAAAAAAAGCAATTAAATTTGTACCAATAAAAAGCTCAGGATGTTCAAGTTCTCAATTACCAACCCCTTTCTCTATAAGTCTTGTAGCTTCTAGATTAAAAACTGGCGTTTGTTGAAACTAGTAGAAAACACAGTAACTTCCACTTGATTGGAGCACCGCGCGAGAATCATGGTAAATAAACCGAGAGAGCTAAGTTATTAAAAAATCGTGCCCTCGAGCGACGTTTCTCCTAAGTCTCTTGTAAATACCTTCGTGATATTAATAATGATGGATTTGTGTTCTGTGTTGGGATATCACAATGTTTGTGTTTGCACGGCTATGATGTAACAAACACACAGGCCTTGAGGCGTTACATCCCCTCCCCATCTCTTGAACCCCTGACCGTCCAATAGCAGCGCACGCACAAAATACGAACAATACATTCACTTGGCGCATTCAATGTTCATGATTGACAAGATTGTTTTAGTCACTCTTCATGATTGAATGATGTAGAGAAAACTGACGTGGTTTGGAATATAAATTTAAATTCTCACCAAGTTTGAAATTCACGGAAGAAACTTGAAAGGTCAGGGATTCTCGGAAATATGTTAAGTTATGCAAATTGTCAATAAGTTTTCAGTTGATATTGAATTTTCATAACAAAAAGTAATATTCAATCACACACAGATATACTAGTAAACTTCAAGTCTTTTTAAACCCTCTAATATGTTTTTATTCTCCAGAAGTTTTCAAAACTGACTTTGATACAAACACATTCGAATCAGTCCCCGGATCTGATATTTCAAAATCTCGATTCGTTCGGAATCAATAGACATTTTCTTACATCGACATAATATGATAGGTTCTGTGTGTAAAAGTAATAAGTATATTTGAATACACAGTGGCATAAAATGCATTCACAAAAATCATAATTATCAACGCTATGACGAACAAACCTCAACAAAACTTATCAATGACCTTGACAAATCGTTTGCATTGTTGGGAATCATTCACGCATCATGACGTCAAAACTCCAGAACTAAATGTTCAACGTCATGCATAGATATAGATGTCATTGTCTCCATCTCATCTGGTCTTCACTTACCACTCATGTGCAAGAACTCAGGGACATATTGCTCGCTGTCCTCAGTTTCACAACTGCTTCCTGAAAACAAGATTATTACGATTTAAAATCGATTATATTATATATGACTTATTTTTTTAGAGGGTATGGTAGAGAAGCCAGGGAAGACGGAAGCAAAAGGCGAGCCCGGGGGAGCATAGACCCTGGAAAATGTTTGATTTTAGGAATTAGTTTGAGGCGTTACTAAATATATTTGACACATATTTAAATCAATTTTTAACTCCCCGTAGGTACATAATATGGTTTCCCTGTGATGTTCGGATTGATTCATTCCTAATCCTGCCCCCTTCGCCCTTCCTATCCGCACGTACAGCCGGCTTTGAATGTCCTGATAAAATTAACCCTTACAGCGAAATACTATACGACGTAGTATTTTGTTTGATATTTGTATACGAAGGGATGATTTGCAAGACTTGTTTTTATCACAATATAAAGAAGCTGTTGTACCCACTTGATACTGTATGTATTGGTATTCTGCAGATCACTATAGTTTAGGTATAAAACAATCAAACAGCTGTCAATCCAATTTAAGTGCATGCCCCATAAAATAATTTCAATAATACATTTTCAATAGAATACTGATATTAAAGGTGAAAGAGTACATTATACTCTTAATAATGTGAAATGCAGATAATTTAAATAATCGACACCTCAGCTTCTATAGAATTGCGAGGTGTCGAACCTGTTTCCGTCTTAAAAGCTCTCCATCCCAGCAATTGTTGGTAATCAGGTTGTCTTCGAAGGCCAGGGGCAATCCACTCGACCCCTCACACCGTGACCCCCCAACCCCCCATTACAGTGATTAGCCCCCCCCCCCCCATGATTCCCACCCCTGGATAGCGCGCAATTTGATACAGCAGCTCGCCGCGTGGCCTCAATGAATACAACACAAACACAGAACACAAAACACAACCAAGTCCCCTCTTCAGAGGCTATCTAGTCCAGTCATCGTGGCTTTAAAAGACACCCTTCTCTTCGCGCTCGCTGCTGCTAGAGGGATCAGATTATTAGTAGCTTAATGATTAACTTACCTTCTTGAAGCCATGATTCTTGCACTTGGCGAAACTCGTGAAATAAATCTCCTGCAACAAGAAGAAAAAGTCAAATACTTTCATTCATTTCAGTTGTTCGTGTAGCTATTTGAATTTAGGATGAAAAGAATTTATCAATGAATTGAAAGTTTGTTTTTAAAATAAATACATTAAAAATGTACCTATGGGATAATGTGCACAATAATTTTAATACCTTTGTGAGGAGATATAAACTCAACGAAATATTAAAAGATAGTACTAACCCGGACTTTTCAAAGGTTTTGGATAATTTAACTCCAAAACATCCAAATCACCAAAATCTGAAATCTTTGATTCCTACCACGGTGGATTCCTACTAAGATTCCCTTCTTGAGTGTTCTTATAACTTGTATGAAATATGTATTACATATTTAAAAGTTATCTTCCATATATTTCAAATCCCTTACTTGCTACGCAACTATTGTTCCTGTAATGCTACAACTATGTTTAACATCCGAGCTCATCAACAAGCTAATGGCGGCGTGTGTAATTAGCCACGATGTGTATGAACAATACACCGTGTATTGTAGTGCGCTATGGAACATACACAGCCCACCCTGGTGGCAAGCAATCACTTTACAGCCCTGTCATACGATACACCTGGAGTCATGAACGTTACGTGGCAGTGTGTTGGCTAATGAAGATAGATTGTACAAGGTCCGTGCCAGATAATTATTAGTATCACTTTAGCCGCGTAGGCAGATTGGATGAAATTTATGGCGAGGAAACGAGCAATAGTATTGGTTTTATATTTTGAATATTGATATTTTTGTTACAGTTGTCGAATTGGAGGACTGCATGGAGATGTCGTTATTTTATTCTTTTGTCAAACATCTCACAGAAACAAATTTTGTTACAGCCTCTCCATGGATATATTTAAATATCTTTGGATATATTTTGTGTTTGATGAGCTTCTTAGCATCCCCCTCCACAAAGAAAACAAATTTGATTAAATGGGGAAACGAAAAAAAAATATTCGGAAAAGTAACTTTTAGAATCACTTTCTCTTTTGATAGGCAGAAGATGGCAGAAGGATGGGAGTTGAAAGGCAGCCTGTCTTGCACTGTAAGTAACGCCTCAGTCTCAAGTCTATAGCATTACCTGGCATTACTGAGCCAGCTTGCTCCGTCCTTGGTTTTATACACCTCAATGACAGTAATGTGTTTGTAACCTGCTCCGGGGTAAAGGTATACCTACGCATGGTGTAAAAAACCAAGATGTACTCCACACATCATCACAAATAAGTACAAACTAAAACTGTGTCTTAATTAAAATTAAATTGATCTCGATCGATTTATTCAGAAACTGTGCAGTAAGTCTGAGATCGTACTTGTAGTCACGTGTTCTAGCGAGACGGAACTTCACCTTCCGCACGTCGATGTCGGTGTCCCAGTTCCAAGCGTCCGTCGGCATCGCGGCGTCTAGAGCAAGAGCGACGTCGGCGTGCAAGTGACACGTCTCATGTGGATTATAAGGCCACACAATACTCGCGATGAGTGACAGCTCCAGGAGGGCGCAAACCACATCGAATCACAGATTCTTTCCGATCAAACGTCTCGCGCGCGTTGTGGGGAGGGAATTCATGCACAATGCGTAACAATGTTTACAAGTTGATTCAGAGATTATTCCATCCAGTCTACTTGGGAATGGAATACATTTTAAACGATCCCCACTGCCCCATACCTACCATAAAGCACCTATCAGACATGAAACCTGTTTCGAGCAATACGCCAAAAGCAATGTTTCAAACACTACTTTGCCGTTGGTTAGAGACCCACAAGTTCAACGCAAGTTTTAACTAACTAAGGCTGCGTTTCACCAAGATTCCAACCCCGGGTTAGAGGCGGTAAACCTGGTTTAGGAGCCTCTAAACCAGGTTTACCGCCTCTAACCCGGGTTTGGAATCTTGGTGAAATGCAGCCTAAATGGTATGCTGATAGAGATAGATAGAAAATGATATGCTGATTTCATTGATACTACTCAATAATTTCAAATAAGGTGTTTGGGTGCCCTATGGTTGGTATAATAGTGCAATCCATAACCCAACAATTGTGCAAATAGTGATAGAACCATGAAAATGTGTGTACTTACTAATTCGACCATGCGAGAAATCCAAAAATTTATGGCCCCAAGCTGAATTCCTGCAACTTTCGGCGTTATTAACTAATTAAATTAAACAACTAAATGTCGCATATATCAAGAAATTGGCGACTTTTTGGACATTTTAAATTTGAATATTATGTAAAATTACTATTTTAAATATATAAACCGTCAATTGTTTTATTAAAATATGATTAATTTTTATATGACAGTTTACTAAAAAGCATGACGTAATTTATTAATTACTCCAAAAGTTGCAGGAATTCAGCTTGGGGCCATACATTTTTGGATTTCTCATGGTCGAATTTGTACGTTCACAAATTTTCATGTTGGTATCACATTTTGCACAATTGACCCTTAAATTGGGGTTTATGGACTGCAAGTACGAAGAAAGTTTTTTAAGACTGGACACCGTCATTTAACTTATATTTTTTATTATAGAATGTGCATGTCTATTGAAAATTAAACTCATAAGTGCAACATGTAAAAAGGTCTGAAATGTTCTGTCTTCCAACCTATGATGTGTCTCACCTTCCGACTGTGGAATCGGGCTCTTGTCGTCTGGAATCGACTGCGTGTGCGACTGGAACATAGGTTGGACTTCCAGAGGCGGTGATGTCGACGGTTTGTTGTTGTTGTTCAAATGCAAACCGAACGCCGAGCTCTGCAAGATGATGAAAATGTGTTGTTAGTGGCAGCAATGTGTCAGAATGCATTTTATTCACAGAACAATTAAAATAAAAATAAAATGTATAATAATGAAAGCTGATTCATAAACTATTTTGTGTTCAGAAGTCACGAAAAACTAGATTGATATAAACCTAATGTCAGGATCTTAGCCTCTTCACTGGCAAACACTTGCAAACTAAACGAAACGGTCGTACTGTTGTACGGTTGCAACCATGGTGGTTGCAACCGTTCAACTGATGACTTGTCATAACTGAAAACTGGAGTAAATATTATTTCTTTGAGCTGATTTCCTTGCTCTGAGAAGTAATTTATAATGTTTGATTGTAGCACTTGATGTTGCCGGTCTCACTGACCATTTTAAATATCCAACAACCATAGAGTAGAAATGGAATGAAGAGCCATGCAGCTCGATACACCCAGTGTGTCTCAACTAATTTCCACATTAAGATATAAGATGATCCTGTTTCGAGTCTTTCCAGAGGTGATATTATTTCAAATATATCAGAAACCGATCGAAGGTAATATCATTCGTGTTTGCCTGCGTCTGTTTAGATTACAACTGCTGCCAGAGGGACAGTTGACTCAGTAAAATACATTTTGTAGGAGTTACGGTTGAGCTCGACACTTAATTAATGTTACATAATTTGTTACAAACAGTATAATATGTTTATATTCGGGATTCATCACACTTGTAGTAACTGATCAACAAGATTATTATCGGCGGCGTCTCTCTAGGTGATGGGGGAAGAAGTCGCTTGCCGACATCGTAAGATGATGATGTATTAGGCCGAGGGGGGGGGGGGGGGGGGGGGGGGGGGGGGGATAATTCATTTCACCACACTGTCGCAGTTCCTGTGTGGGATTGCCTCATTTCCCATCACACGAAGAACTCAAATAATCATTTCTCAGACAACGAAGATTCTCTCCAACGTTTCCTTCCTTTCTCAAATGAACAAGCGTTGAAATGAAATAATTAAACCATTTAAATATAATTTGAATTCACAAGTAATTACGTTGGAAATTTACAAATGCAGCGAACTGACAAAGAACCCTTACCAATCCAGCAATCCATATTTACTTTGTAATGTAAATTAGGTAATTGGGAAAAGAATCGTTTATTCTAGATAACTTTCAAATTCCCGATTCTGCTGGAATCCATTCACAGCGATTTGGATTAACATTTGTACCGAATCGGATTACATCGGATTCGGGATCTTAAAGTAATTAATAGAATAAGTTATAGTTTTTGTGATTTTTTGTGATTGAAGAAAGTTTAGAATGGAAGTGTCTTTTTGGTCATGTAGCTGAATTTATTTTTGAAATATCACAAACCTATTCAAAAAATAACGTTTAGAGAGTAAAACAAGTCAAATCGTTATAAGCCATATTTTAATTTGTTTTAATTATTTTTTTAATTGAATTTTCATATACGTGCAATGAATGGGCACAATAAAAATTGATCGGCGAACAAATTGAATGACTGCTGGTCATGTAAGAATCAAAGCTTGTTATTATCATTGAAATGTGAGGTCACCTACTATAGAGTGAGACAAGGAGATCGCTTGGACTGACTTCTGATGGTGCGATCTAACATTTTTCAGTCAATCAGATTTATTGAATGATCAGTTTTAGTTGTGCCAAGAGTACCTATCGGAAGACGTCAAGCCGTACAGGTTTCATCCAAAAATTAGTGATTTCCCCCAAAATCTTAGAAGTTTTATATGGACGCTGGATTTCCAGGTACAATTCCTCACCCAGAAGCAATTTGTAAAAAGATAATTCTAAATAAGTTATATCTAAAAAAACAGCAACAAACGCTCCCTAGTCCTTCTACACGAACACTTTTTGTTTTCTCTAAAAGGAAGACAAATCTTTCAGCCAACCGATGTTCCAAGTAAACCAATTAGCCTAATGAGAGTGAAGAAAATGTGACACAATGTGTGTATGGTACACATCACATCGACGCCTCAGACAATAGAGCGTCGTCGTGCAGACGTCGGTGGCGTCTCACCCACTAACACAGTTTGTGTAGCTTGCGAGAGAGATAGAAGAGACTTGCCACTGATAGGGAAACTAATTGTGTAGCGAAGAGATGGAGTTGCTCTGCGGGAGGTCTATCTCGAGGTAGCACAGGGGTTGACTGATGGAATGAACCAATCTTGCTGAAATTGTATCAACAGGGAGGTGGAAGAAAGTACAGATTTCTGCTTCATCCTTTCTTGATGGTTATTTATCTTAAAGTCATAAAAGGAATATTTTCTTCTAGATTGTTTAAAATTATAATTGAGCGAGCGTATCGAACGTCTCCATTCAAGACTTTTGGACACTGTTTTTTAATCAGTTGGGACGACACAGGTCACATTGTTTTTCCGGTCGAGCTGAAATTTTGTACATACTAATATAGTTTTTGATATAGAACTCTGATTGGTTGAAAAAATGTTAAAATTAAAATACATTTCTCCTGATTACCTTAGCTGATAAATTAAAATGGTCAGATCAATAGTTCAAATTTTGCATGGCCAACCCGCCGGTAGTCCCCTGTCATTTTGTAACGCGAGTAGTCACCTGGGGTCTGACATACCCCATTTAATATTGGCTCCTATGTACATTTGGAAGGTATTTTGAGTGTCAATTTATTTTTAATGTCATTGTGTATGTATTACTCTAATACATGACACCAAATATTGCCATATTAATGATGCTTTATATTTATTTTATATATTTTAATGCAAAATGGAAAAAATACGAAATTTTAGAGGATCCTTGCAATTATTTGAAATAAATATATTTAAATCGGTTAATTTAGGCATATAATATTTTTATTTGTATACTCTATGGATACATTGATCATATAATAGGAAAATATATATCATTAATAAGTAGCATGAATGCTTCCATAGCCATTGCATTGAAATATACGTATTTTCCTATGCATTTAGCATAGGGAAACATTTTATTCCCAAAAAGCACTTTCTAAGGCCCGGAATAACGAAAGTTAAATTGTGCTGGATTAACTAACTTTTGGATTAAATTCAATTGTTTTACTCATTTTGAGGTATCTGATTGGCTGTGCCGCCAATTTATTCCAATATTTAGTTAATCCGGCTCAGATTAACTTTGGTTACTTATACCGGCCCTTAGAAAATCCGCGTTAAAGTCGTCGCCAAAACTTAAAATCATTAATGCGTGATGGATTTATCAAAACATTTATGTTATTACTACCTAATTAAAAATTTATTAGAAGTACTTATAAATTAACAGTAAATAGAGATTTTTTTATTTTTGAAAATTGTGTAAAAATAGTAACGGAAGTAGTCACCTGGGGTCCGACGACCTACCTATATATACAACTCAGTGGGTCTGACAGGTCCACCAAAACTTTGAAGCCCTGCTGTTCGTCACATATTTTTTTTAGATGTGCAACATTGTCTGAGTTCAGTGTCTAACTTGAAGGTACTGAGAAGGAAAAAAGCATAGTGCTGCTATCCTTAAAGAAACAGGAGAAATGGCAAGGCTAGGGGTCTGACAGACCCCAGATGACTACTCGAGGGTTAAAACTGCCATTTGCTATTATTTTACATTTTTTTAAAAACAGTTGTCAGAAATGTGACGGTAACGAAATGGAAATTCTACTGCAACGAGATCTGATTTACTTTATGTATCCAGAGTGTAGATGGCTATTCACAGTTTCAATGAAAAACAGGTACGATTTATGTTGACGAGTGGATCAAAATGCCAATAATTATGAAATGCGTTACGAAATTATTTAACATTTTGCATGTATACGCCGTACGCTTTGCTCTTCAATGCGTTACACCGAGAGTTTTCTGTATAAATTGCATGTCTATTACATTGTGTAATACTAGTTGAATTAGAAATAAGGAAAATACACAATCGTACTTAGCATACTACTGTTGGATACCATACAGACTTCCGAGAGTTCATACACATTTCAAATTCAGTAACTTCAAATATTTTAAATTTTTGTAAAATACATACATACATAACAAAAGTTTGCTAAAAGTTCAAATGAATTTTAATGTGTCAAGTGTTCATACTTGTTCCGAGTTCGTATAAAGTATTTTATACGAACTCGTTGAAATTGAATTTGATGTCCAAAGTAATAGCAACGATCGAAAACATCGTTCACAACTCACCTACATTTCGTATTATCTACAGGAATAAATAAAATTGCAATTAGTACCCCAAATTAAACAATATATGGATTAACTTGTCCATTGTATAAACTATTATGAGCAATTTACTTACGATTCTTGTGACGTCAGCTGCCGGTACTTCTTGGTCGGCGAGGTTCATTTCAGTTAATTAATTAATTTTTGCACCATGGGAGATTATTTAATTTGATAATAATTAAACGTCGTTGCCATTTGAAGCTATACACATCCATACAATCAATAATGATTTATGACTTAAAATTAAGTTGTAAAGTATATTTTGGAAACACGAAATGTTTGCTCACGAAATCCTCCGATCTCTGGAATGAATGATGAGATTGTTGTCACTCGAGAGAGATGCGAATGAAGTGATATCTCAGAGTCAATCCGATGAGGAGCGAGATAGAAATCAGCGTCTCGGCGTCCTGCGCCTCGAGCACATGGGGACGTGGACACGCCCCGCGACGCCGGGACACGCCTCTGTGGTCGTCGCGACGTGGACACGGCACCTCCACCGGCGTAACATCAGATGACTCCAAGCAGGGGGCCTATTCTCGAGTTTGTTGAAAATGTTCGCCATGTGGAAATGAGCCACTACCACGCCACTACACAATGGATTCAACTACTGTATCATTGATAAAACAAAAGATTTCGCTTGATTTCGCATAGTCGAACATTTTCGCTTGCGGTTTCGATTCGAGACAAGGCACACAGGGTCCTGATTCTACAAATTTTCGAATGCTAGCGGAATCGCAATGAGTAAAGAAAAAATGAAAAAATCTCTTTGCTATAAGTCTGTCGTCCCACCCAAACGTGACAGTGGAATTCTTCAGCAAAACAATTATTTTGATTATTCCTAGATTTGTATTTATTTATTTATACATCTTACAAAATGATAATAAAAATTATCATAGTGGCAAGGAATTACAATAACTAATAAAATAACAATAATGACAATAATAACAAATAACAATCAATAAGTTCAGTGTTGAATTCAGGAAAACCTGCGGTCCTTCTTATCCAAGTCGAACAACGAATTTACTTAAATAAATATCGAAAATGTAGATACTTTAAATGTTATCGAAGTAAAACAATCTCATTCTACTGCCACGTTCGGGTGGGACGGACTATAGCGTATTTGCTTAATGATTACGCGGTAATTTACAAAACCCATACAATTTAAATTCAAAAAAGTTATTTCATTGTTCAAAATCCAGTTCAATGTATGATTTTTTGGGAGTGATTCAAATCTAGTCAGAATTCCTAATGTGATAACCAAAAAAATATTATTTATTGTCTATACACTTGGTTGGAACCCAATCACTCAGTTAACCTCCACTGTTTGGAACTAATAATTAGATTTTTTATTTTAATTTCACTTCCTCTGTGAAATGCCTCTTCATCTGAATGAATATTGAATAATTGATTGTAACTTCATATAATTTAAACACAACGGTTCAAAGATTAAATTCTAAAATACTTTCCATTGATTGTTGGAACATTTTCAATTCCTTTATTATGTGCAACCATGTGTAACACTAAAAAAACACACTTATTATTTGTACCTACCTGGTTATACTGTCCTGAAGAAGATTCCAATAGAGGAATCGTAACATGACTAGATAATTTCAATAACAGATTAAATGTGACGAAATATTCCAAAGATATAACTTAATGTAAAAGAAAAAAATGTTTCTAACATTTATTAGATTATTATAATAAAAGCTCAATTTGCACGGAGCAATGTGCCACACTTATTGATAGAGATTAAAATATAATAGTGATATAAAAGTTGAGCTCAAGTTCTGTGACAGGAAGTTGTTCGTGTAAATATATAATTGTATAAAATGGGAATGTGACCACTTCTTGGTAGAAATTAGAATATGTTCTAAATGATATAAAAGTTGGGCTCAGTTCGATGACAAGAGGTTGCTTCAGCCTTCGTAAATACAAAATTGTATAAAATGGGAATGTGACATAGAAGTTTTAATGGAAGTCTCACATGTTCGAAATTGCCAACTTCCTGAAGATCCTCCAGTTGAAATAACGATTCAGATGTGAATCTGATGCAGATGACAATAGTCTGGGTCGGAGAGGTCCCTGGTGCGCGAGGCATTCTCCAGCCAATGGAAGGGGATGAAACCCGTCTATTGGGGAGACTTGCGCCTGGCAGGGAGGCAACCCGCAGTGTCGCGAGCCAATGGCATGCTGTTTCACTGTCTACACTTCTTGTCTGTATCACGATAGAAAGATACAAGATTACATCAAATGAATCCATTATGGTTTAATTATACATCAAATCCGTTCACCGTAAGAATAGTAACGACCTGCCAAGTTTTATTAATTTCTCTCAATATTGAATAATTACAATTTAATTAATGGCTGCAGTAAAGATATCTGTAATTATATTTTATAATGTTAATTAATTGATTCTAATACATTGCTGGATGACAATCTAATAAAATGGCTCGACTCTTGTTTAAGGTCGTCATTCTTACAGTGAATGAATTTTGGTTCAACTCTTTTTTAGTCAAAAGTGCACTCAGAATCAAAATTATTCAATCCTTCAGCAAGCAGGCTTCAAATTGTGTACACTTGACAATGCATACATTAAAACATTAAACCAATCTAGCATCTATAATTCTACCGCTCTTTTTCAATTTTCTAAGATAGTACTTCATTCATTTTGTATTGAATGTGAAGAGAAAAATTTAATATCTGCGTACAAAATTATTTAAGGATTTTCAATATTTCTATGATTTTCAGTGTCTGCATATTTTCCATGGCAAATATCACAATAAAAATAAATGAGAGTTACATGTGGAATATGCAATAATAATAATAATAATAATTTTTAATATGCTCATTGATTTGAGGGAAGAAAGTTAGGTGACGTAAGTAAAGTCAATGTAAACATTTAACGGAAATCATTTAATTTCAATTTAGCAGTTCAGATCCATTTTTTAAATTAAATCAGTAGATAGGTAACACACAATATAATTCCTGAGCATCTCAGGTAGGTAGCATGACATATTGCAGAAATATAAAATTTTGAAAGTAGATACCTATCGATATTCCAGAATTTGTTATGCCAGTAAAGTAATAATAACAGTGAGAGGTAAAACTCTACTAAACATTATATAATAACAATTCTAAGCAATGGATACAGCATTTGATTTAACACGCTCGTTACAGTACTGCCTAAACCATTTGATACCCTACATTTTACGAGCTAGCTGCACAATTAACACATAGACTTTGGTTGGACCCCGATTACCAAGCGAGTTCCAAATAACACTTCACATTAATAAGATAATTCCACATTCAGACAGTGTCAATGGCATTATAAACCATCCTGCTACTGGATAAAATAAAATAAAATTCTCCGACTTGTATTGACCCACTCTAACACAGGCTATACATGTTTTACAGTGTGTCAGAAACCGAAATTCACATTAATTATATATTCTCATCTATCTAAAACCAAAAGCAATCACAAGTGAACTAAATTGTCTACACTAGTCAACACAATTAATATTTAAATAAAACAAAAAGTTTGAGAATCAAAGAATATACTTCGAATATTTAGCTGGGATTACTGTGGGTTTATCAAGTAGAGATTAAAAACATGCAACAATAAAATGTTGTATCGGTTAATCTAGAGCTAGGAGTAAATAGAGATTGTGCTGGGCGAGTTGAGATCAAGTTTCAATTACCTACATTGAGATTTCTAACACGGTAATAAAATGTTGTATATTATATTTATTAATCTATTTTGTACGATCTCCACTACATTGTGCTCTACAAAGACCACTTCACCTCGTTCAAGGCACAAATGATTGATCATGCCAGACTTTAACAATCGATGTGGTGGTAGTAGTTGGTGGGTAAACCCTCCATCGACTCCCTGTTCCGTGAGAGAAGGGGAACAGAACGAAAGCTAGGAAAATTCTCTATGAAAAGCATTGATAAGCGAGTCGGCCGGCGAGCAGGTATGTGCGACACCTCAAACAAAATTTTCAGCTAGATCAGAGACAGTGACCTGTGTATTGCACCAACAACAGGAAAAAAATAAAACAAATGATTTAAGGGTGGTCATATATATTTTCCCGCCAAAAGCGGTTTGGAGCGGTTTTCGAGCGAAATACAAAATATAAATTGCCATATTTGGTAAACGGTTATGAATATCAAAAAAGCAAGCCAGAGGTTACAATTACATGTATTCAACCTTTATCTACATTTTCATCGCTTACTGTCATAACTTTGCTCCTACTATGTGGTCAGTATGTGTCAAGCACGATTCACAAAAACGCGTCCGTCGCTCGCACGGAGCGTTTTCGTGCCCGACACATACTGACCACGTAGTAGGAGCAAAGTTATGACAGTAAGCGATGAAAATGTAGATAAAGGTTGAATACATGTCACCTCTGTCATGCATTTTCGATATTCATAACCCTTTGCCAAATATGGTCATTTATATTTTGTATTTCGCTCGAAAACCGCTCCAAACCGCTTTTGGCGGGAAAAAATATATGACCGGCCTTAAGGAAGAATAAAAAAAATACAGTAATTGTTTAAGTTGTTACAATGTGTAAATAATACACTCTCAAGAACTTTGCCATTTACATCGTGTCTCTTTCCCTTCTCTTGAGCTACAAGGATTAATCTGACAAAGTAAACAGTACCTAGTACAAATTGTTGCTTTCGGGTCAAGTCGACACAATGAAACTCAGCTTTGAATCAATCAGTAAAATTTTCAACACTAAAGCTTTTTTAATTTTATTGAATTATTCTTCAATATGTGATTAAAACGTGCAATTAAAAGGTATATCACCTATCAACACTTGTTTTATCTGTATTTTGGTATCCTCTCTTCCATACCTTGACCATTACAAGCTGGAATGAAAGGTGACCAAATAATCATTTTATCATACAGATTTTATTTTGGTGTTATGCAATAAAGGAAAACGCTCTGTGTAACGCGTTGATAAGCAAGCCTTCGTATAGCATGCAATTTGATATGCGTTTGCAAGTCATCTGCTCTACAGGCAGATGTGATAGAAGTGATACAATATTTGAAATTATTAGCATAATAGTGAAACATTTCAAGATTATAGAATAAAATGTTCTTAAAATGTCAATAACCTTTGAAATTAACAACAGATCAGTCAGAAAATTTGCAAAAAATAGATAAAACGTTGGTCCGATTGTCAATGCAAAGTTTTAAGTTGATCGGTCAAACGGTTCAAGTTTAAATTTCAAAAATCACAGTAGGTATTCATAAACTTGAATTTTAACCAAACAACGGATTTTCAAGAAATTTATAATTCTACAACTATAAGACAGCCTCAAAAACTGCAAAAAATTTTGATTTGATCGAATAGTGTGAGCTGCAGGCCATTTTCATTTATCAACGCATCACAGGATCCTGTTAAAAAATGATCCCAGAGTCTGCATAGATTACATTAATTAGTGTTGTGCAAAATTTCAGATCGATCGGTTGAACAGTTTGACCTGGGCAGTGTAGGCAAAAAAAAACACCCAGAGAAAGTGCCATAAGAGTACTGCGATGACGCTCCCTACGTTCGTTTAATTATCTCAGGGATTTGTAGATAAATCCATATTATATTATATTTATCAAAATGTGACATCAAACAGATTGAAAATCAAAGACTAAGTCAGAACCATAAAAATAAAAGGAGCATTTGGATGCACCTTAGTACACACTGTACACATCACACAATCACTTTGAGGTGCTGACAAAAAGGACGACAACATGAAGCATAGAAACCTGTCAGCAGCTAGAACTTCTTCCACAATTTGAGTTTAAAAGCAGGAATTCTCACGTGCGTGGAGTTTGACTGCGGTGACATTCAACAGATGGGAATGACACCCACCCCCACGCCACCTTCATGAGCACACATCGAGGCAACAAATGACCAGGAATCGGTGCTTGGATCGTATACTTCAACCGTTGCCAGGTTGGTAACTCCGTCGTAGCCGCCGATGGCCCATAGTTTCCCCATGTTGGCTACAAGGGCAACACGACTCCTCATTGTGTTCATTGGAGCTACAAGTTTCCAGCTGCAAAGGCAGATTACATCCGATCAGTTCAAAATTCTTACCTTTACACAATGAGTAGGTAGAATGAATGTAAGACTAAATTCGTAATATTTGCAAATTAAGGTTTGTAATATAGCCAAAGTTTTCTGTCAAACAATTAGACACACTAATCAATAAAGTTGATAATTTGAAACTCTTAACTTTACAGGTAGACCAGGTAATTTAATGATGACTTCGGCAAAAGTAATAACAAGCACCATAGGTACAAATCTGATAGAAATCCACATATAACTTACGCATTAGTTGTTGGATCAAACACCTCGACAGTCTGCAGGAACGTTGAGCCATCATAACCACCACAAACATACAGTTTGCCGTTGAGCGTAGCAACTCCAAGACGACACCTCCTAGTGAGCATTGCCACCACCGGCGTCCAGGTTCCGACTGCAGGATCGAAGCGCTCCACCGAGTCGAAGATAGAGAGTCCGTCGTGTCCTCCAAGCGCATATATAAACCCGTTAAATGCAACAACACCTCCGGCACTTCGATGTTTTGTCATACTCGGTACAACCGTCCACTCGTCTTTGTCTGGTTGATAGCATTCAACTGTGCTCAGCGATGTAACTCCGTCATATCCACCGCAGACATAGAGTTTGTCGTTGAGAGCTGCTGCACCGACAGCGCTGCGCTTGCAGTTCATCGACGCCACTCGGCTCCACACCCGTTGTTGTGGGTCGAACACTTCCACAGTGGAGAGTCGCTCCATGCCGTTATATCCACCAAAAGCGTAAAGTCGATTCCGCATGACGGCGACACCCACTCGGCTACGTAGCATGCTCATCGCGACTGCCAGCTGCCACCTTCCCATCAACGGATCGAACACTTCCACTGTACTCAGGGAGTCGCCCGACTTTGTTAGACCGCCCACAGCGAATATGTGACCCATGATGTAGTTGCAGCATCTTGGGCGGGTGCGGAAGCTTTGAAGCAGAGGTCGGCGTTCAGGCATAAGGTGGTAATCCCTGGCTTCATCGAGGAGGTCTCGACACTGATGAGAAGTTCGCACGAGCTCCTCAACAGACACGCGATCAGCAAGGTACTGAGGCGTCAGCAATGGCATACGTACTTGGGCTAGGAGCTGGGGGAGATCTTTTCGTCGCACTGCAGAATCTTTGTTCACCCAACGCATGATGGCCTCGAACACTTGCTCCTCTGAAATGACGTGAAGTTCGTCACGGCGCACGATGTCGAGGAGGTCAGATCGAGAGAGGGAGAGATACTCGTCGGACATGGCTACGTCATGGAAGTATTGCTGAACATATTTGTCTGCGGCTTCGACCAAAAGAACACAGTCCAGTGTGTCGGCAAATGAACGAATCCCCAGTACATTACTCGGGTGGAATCTAACAACAAAACAATTATCATTAGATTTGCTGATGGAGTAGAGCCTACTCTTATCAGTTTATTGCATGTAGCGTAAGTGCAGTGTAGGTTGTCGATACTTTAAACAGGACAGGATTGAGTACTACCTATCTCATTGTATACAATTTATTGGTAAAATTTACAATTGCATGTAAACGCATCATGTCTGTCTTCAAAGCTACACAGATAGGTCAAGTGCAAGACAAATTTCCTTTTAACAAGTCAAACTGAGTAGGTACTGTTGTTGGTAGTTACCTAATTAAGGTAAACACCCAGCAATTCTTTTGTCTTCCTCTCATGATTAAATTCTTGCTTACCTTGCCTTCAAAAAATCGGAACAGGCGTCTCTGACTTTTGTAAGCTGCAGAAAGGAAGCACCGACCATTAAAGACTGAACATTATTATTATCGAGTATTATTCTGCCGCTGTAGGCAAAGTTGATAAGAGATCCTAGAGCCCTGAAAATCAATAAAATAAAATTAGTTAAAGATAGTGTTTCAAGTTTAGGTCAGCGACCTGACAAAATTAAATGGCAAATAAATGTGGCATTAACAGAAAGTAAATCTATATTAACTAAGGAATACAGTTTCATACATTGCTTCGATGCCTTGAATAGTAATGTCCTTTTGCTTACTCTCTGCCATGTCATTTGTAAACATGGCATGAAAGTAAGGAATAGTAGCGGCCAAGACGATACGATGAGCGCTAAACGATTGCTCATCAACCTGGAAAGAAGATAGGTGTATAGTATGAATAACAAATACAAATAACACTATGAATAGGCAGTGGCGAGGCGTGCATCCCAACATTGGGGAGACACAATACAACGCAATAATCATTATAATCTATAATTAAAAATTACATGATTGTGTACAACGTAGGTAGGTAATTTCATTGGGTGAAGAATTAGTTTTTTGTCAACTTAGATGTCAACATAGATTTTATAGTTTACTGCTATTCTGAGAATTATGTGTTGCCGCGCATGGGCTTTAAATGCGCGTATGTGTGAGTGAGTGAATTTCGTGTCGGTGTGTGACGAGTACAGTCGAAATGAATCGCTTGGTTCTGTGGCGTGGCTACTGGACTAAAATAGCACAGTAGACATGTCTTTTATTTCACTATATTAGCAAACAGACTACCCACATGCGGTATAGGATCGCGCCTTTGACTTGCGAGTGCGAGAGAGAAAGAAAAGATCCAAAGCTGGAAACAACGAGTGGAAGAAGGATGAGAGATAAACGAGTAGACGTATACTGAGAATCGCTGAAAATGTCTCCCATGCTATTGGGATACCCGATTGGAATTGCGTGGGAGCGCTGAGCCAAGCTTCATAACAGCGCCAAATTGAACACGATTTTCAAATGACACTCAATGAGTTTAGATCAAACACTAATTGATATCAAATGAAAATAAACAATTACAATAATTTCAGGTTAATGAAATATATATTAGCACATTATATCATTTTAACAGGGGAGACAGTGTCTCTCCTGTCTCCCCTGACCCTGTGAATAGGCAGTGCAGCAAATAAATACTGTAATGTTCGCGCAGTAGAAATTGCTCTCATCTATCTCAGCCTGAAAATAAATTACTGGGCGAAATAGGAGTCAACAAGGATGAAAAGTAGTGTACAGATATAGGAAGGTAGGACCTAGTAGGTACCTACCTACCTAGATAGGTACCTACCTATCTAGAAAGAAAGTGTAAAGATAGGTTATCTTACCCTTAGAGTAACATCGCAAAGTTTTCCCTGTCGTCGTATTTCTTCCATTAGAGGGAATCCTTGCGAAAATAAATCATTTTGTTGGAAAATAACACATTCATCGTTGTCGATCTCCATCTCCGGCGATGGGATGACAGCAAAACGTCACTGAGTTCCCTTCCTTCCCTTCGGCCAGTCAGCTGCGGTCAGCTGCTCTGCTCGCTCGCATCGCTGACTGTCAAAGCGCTAACAGCTGGGTGTAGTTTTACTGTTTTAGCATTTGCAAGAATGAAGAAAGGGAATACAAAATTACGGTAGCAATCAATAATCATCAATAGCACTTTAAAGAAGGAGATTAAAAAGCTAAAATTTCGCTAAAATTTGCATAATGCCATTTTAAAAGCTATAAATGTATCAGTTTCTGATACAACCTGATTCACTCTTTTCAGGAAGAAAGTATTCATTAAAATACATTTGTTTACATGAAAAATCATCTAAAGTCGCGGAAAAAAAACACTTAATTTTCCCGCCCTGCGACTTTCTTTGTAAAATGGCGGTCAATTCACAGAAGGATGACTCACCCCGACGCAAGATTCAACAGGTCTCGGACACCTTGCTGGTAAGGGGGGTGGCGGGGGACGAGCTCCTCCACAGCCGCCGCCGCAGTCAGTCGGTGCTCTTGAGCCAGTGCAAGAAGATAGTGGTCGCAGGTAGTGGGAAGAAGTACGAATATCGTAGTGACAAGTGTGATTCATCAGTCAGCTGAAAGGTGAGTAATGAAATCTCTTTTCATTGATTCATTATTGTTGTGTCTGAAAATTATGTAAGATTTTATTACTCTTGCCGGCTTTGATTGTGTAGGATCGTAGGTACCTATAAGGTAGTTACTACACAAGTGTCAAAATGATTTCTAAACCCAACGTGTTACTCGCGTGTAGATCATTTACATACGATTAGTCCTCCATTGGATTACTTTGAATAGTGATCGGTCCTACCTAGTAAGAAGAAAAAAGGACCAATGCGTCTCCAGCATATTTTGAACAATTAAAAAAATTGATGGTGTAATTTTAGTTCCGGATTACGCAATCGAATTTGAAGGAATAAAATATAGATCGTACGTGACAAAATTGACGGGAGTACGAATTTTGTTTTTACTTTAGTGTATTATACATAATAAGGGCGATAAGACTTATCTGTTTAATCAACAACAAATAATAATAATTAAATAAATGTCCCTTTCTCGCAACGTTCTGAGAACGTTTTGCGTGCGACAGGCAGGTCTGCCAAGTCTTGAGATGGGACAGTGCGGGATCGAACCTTCGTACCTGTCGAAGAGGGACAGGTGAATATTTAGTTCGTTTCAACAAAATGAGTACCTATTTAGTTTTTTTAATCGGAAAATTAAGCATGTTTTAATGTTTGAGCAGAAAATTGGAAATATATTGTACTGTCCTTGGTTGGCGTATACTAACACTATTTTATCGCGAATTATTATAACAAACTTCATTGTTCGAATGGCAAAAAAATATATCTTTTAGTAAGCCAAAATAGTACGAATTTAAGGACGAACATTTTGAGCCCATAAATACATGCACCCGGGATATTGGATACCTACATAATGGTTCCACTCAGAAAGTCATTTAATATCAATGATTGATTTAATAGTGCCTGCTAGTCACATGCAAATCGAGTTAACTTCTTTTTTCGACGACGACAATTACACATCTTTTCGATAATTATTTTCTCATCTTTTATTAACTGCAACTTGCTGCATACTGTATGGCAACTGTATGGCTGCATACTGTATGGTGCTTGCTTGCAGGTTGGTGCAGTTATCCTGAAATTAACATGTTTTCCGAAAAATACATGTTCATGCTTGCCGATAAAATAATTTTTGGAAATATTTTGTATTTCCTCGAAAAGAGTGAAATGACCAAAAAGAGGAAGTGCTGAGCGCGAGGTGCAATTCAAGTTCCGTGTATTTTCAGAGAAACTTTCAGTAAAGTTTCAACCCTTGGTTTACAAGTCCTTTTTATTTTATCGCTAATCAGCATTTTATCACATTCCTAAAACGGATTCCGCGTCTTTGAATAATTACGCGTTTTCTTATTTCGCGTTTTCTTCAATGATTGAAATTAGTTCGGAGGTCCTGCCAGGACCTTCGACCGCGGTGGTTGGTGGGTAACATGACTTGCTGTTTCACGCGCCTCCGCGACGTCGGCATCCATCTTGGATCGAGAGACGTCGTCCAAAAAACCCGCACCCTCTATTATGATCAATGGTGTATTTTTCGAAGCAAGCAGCGAGAGTATATCTGAATAATTTTAAACATTTTGATGAAATACCCGAATTTTACAATATGAACATAAGTCATAACATTGAACAAATGAACGAGGAACACTTGATTCGTTTGATTAATTATTTGATAAATCTACTTTTGGAAACGAGCAGTAGTAGTAGCAGATTTTTATTAAGCAATATGCTTTTGAGTGTTACATACATGAATAAATACAGGATCAATTTCAGTCTAAATTAAAAAAAAGTGCATTGAAACCCACATTATTTCAACACATTCTTTCAATTTGTCATTTAAAAATGTAACCTATCCCAAAATCCTACTGTATTGCTTGACAATGGGTCAAATCAAATGTCCACATGTACTTTTTTATTACCTACATTTATAAATAGGTACATTATCTTCAAAATTACAGCATTTTGAGACTTGCCTAACATTGGGCGGCAGTCTAAACAGTTTCATACCTTTTGAAAAAACAGAGTTATTCACAAACTTTGAATTCGTTCTAGCCCTGTTATAGCCCTGTCAGCCAATTTACATTCACTAGTATTAGGGTAATTAAAAACTCGAAACAACTCTTGGAACTAAGTATTATGGTGGTGTGGTGTGGGACTCTAGATTGAAGTTTATCTGTCAGATATTTGCGGTTTTTATATGATTAAATCATTTTTTATGACTCCGATGTATAGAATCAGGATTCAATCCTATAATCTATCCATTATCCATAATTTAATCCATCATCCGTAATTTAATCCAGATCAATCAATATACCTACAATAATGCTTCAGCTAAAATGCGATTATTACGTACCTACGTACGTTTATCATTTTCCAATTATTACGTCAATTTCGTGCGGATTATTTTGTTATTTCATCAGTTTTTTCTTATCTGCAGTTGATGCAATTTATTGGTAGCAACGTCGATGTTTAATCTTTCGTTTTACACAGATATTTTAGATATTTTTTTTTATTCAATGTCGCAAATGACTCATGAACATAGTACTACGTCTTGACTTGTGGAAGTGCCTATCGAACTTGCAATACAACGTGTTTGTAAAAAAAATCATCTTTTCCCAATTACTACGCAAGATAAAAAAAAGCATGATTTAAGTTGCGAATTTTCTATTATCTTGTTATTACGAGGAAGACATTGTGTACCACGAGTGAAATAGGAGATCTAAATATCTTCATAAGCGGAATCCATTTCTGGAGGTTTATTTTTTAAATACTTTTATGTTGTCAAAAGGCCACTTGAAGTCCCGTAAACCCGAATGATCGTGGAACCCAGGAACCATAGAAGAAAGAATTTGGTGGAACTCAGGTCATTCGGCAAACTGAGCTGATCAATTTCGTGCCGATTAGGTATGTTTTTTTTTATCACTTTATCAGACATTGCAATTACCTGATGCAATTCATCACAAAAGAAGGAAGTCAAAAGTAGTAGGTCCCTATGAAATAATTACCTAACTGTGATAGTGTAATTGTTTTGGGGTTAACTTTTAAGATAAGAACTTGTATGATACTACTGACATACAACGGTAAGATAAGAAACCAATTCAATCGTAATGCCGGAATTGCACGAACCACTTTTTCAATCAAATCTTGCACTCCCGTCTTCCTCTAAAGTTTTCTTTTGCGATTTTTTACCAGGTGACATGCCATTGAGGTATAGGTAGGCAATGAAATTTAATTTCTTGAGATTATGTTATGTCTCAAATCCTTATCAAGGCATGTAACTAGCAGAGTTATCAATTCATTGGCATTTGACGGTCAAGACTACCTGTATAAATAGCAAGTTTATTTGTATTTACGCATCAAGTGTTAGATGCATGAATGAGGTGATCAAATCAAGTTATTTGACGAGTAGCGTTCTCACGTGGGGTGGGGGTAATAATAAATAAACATTGTGGTCTACAACTGAATTTTTATTTATTATTTTCAATGTGCACGATAGGTAGGTACCTATAAGTAAATTACTGTAATCTACAATTAATCAGTTTGGTCCACAAAAAATTAGTATGCACTAATTTAACTCTTCTGCCTGTATTGGATCTTTAATTTGATCATAAATAGCGTACATTCCGCGCGCATGGAATCGGCTGTCAAGTTTGACAATGGTTCTGTAGTGGTCATGTCATGTGTTCAGTCATGAGGCTTGTACGTAGGCAAAGATATTATTAAAAGTATTCATAACATCTTTGACGTAGGTCTAGGTAAATATCGACAATCACATGCTCTGGATTTCGAGAAGCGCAGGTCAGACGTCACAAGACGATACGCGATCGACCTCATCTATGTGATAAGCCACTGAAAACAAGTTCACTACCCTGTTAGGTGCAATGGTGCAATCGTTTTTCAGATTGGGAAGTTTCTTAGGGAGACTGATTACTGAATACTTTGAACGGGACTAACTATTTTTTGCACCGTAGATGTTTGTACTTTGTATATATTTTTTTTAACTGTAGTTATAAAAATAATAACTTAGGTTTCAATTGCATGAAAGAATATTGTTATGTAAACTTGGAATGCTCCTATTTTGTACAATATTCAAAATAAATGCATGAAGTATAACTTTTATCTTTTAATTACATACGAATGTTCTAAATACAAGTAGAAGCTACTCTAGATGAACATCGAACTAAAAAGGCACTGCTTCTTTCGGTCGAGGAATTAGTCGCCGCATGTGCAATCTAGGCAGAATGATCTGTAACAATTGGCCGGTCATGACCCCTGGCTCTCGTTATCATGCAGCGCCTTGTGCGTATTCACTCACATGATGTTAGCGATAGGAGTTCAGTGGACCAATAGGGCCTCGCAGTCATCTGCAGACGTCATCTCTTCGCCCGCACGGGACTGCATTCTCGATCCGTCCAGAATGTTCTCGATAATATTTGTCGCAGTGTTTAGCTCGAGGTCATAACAGGTTTGGTTTGCAATGAAAGCGAAACCGCCCGAACGCTGTTCCTTCCTCTTTCTGTTCTGTTCATTCATGTTCCTTGATAACTGCGTCATGAGTCACTTGATGGAACTTGCTCGCTTTACCCCTTTCTCTCTCTGGCATGGTCCATCCGGGCGGCCTTCAACGGCGGATGTACGGAGACGTAGATTTCTTCACCTTATTCTGTCGAAGATGTGCCTAATTTTTACATTATGATTATTTTTCAGTAGACGAGTAGTTAGAACTATTAATACGACATTGTGCTATTCGTTGTTGGCGTCCATTAAATTACGTCAAAGATTTTTTATACCTTGCCAGTTGCCCCTGAACCCACCGTCCTCAAGTATATTTTACATCACAAATTTCCCATCAAATCTTTTAATAAATCTTTTCTTCAAAGAAATTTTACCGCGTAAACAAGCTAAAATGTTCTGTCAAAGGGTTGTGTAAAATCTTTTATCATAAAGCACGTTCTATTTCTGTATACAAGATTTTTAAAAATGATTTGGCAAAAAGATGATTAAAAATCGAAAAAGATTTCTGGAATGACGTACCAGCCAACATAATAAATACTTAATCAAAATATTAAACAAGGCTGAAGTAAAAACATTTCGAAAACTTCTACATTTACATTTAAATTTTGATAGAGACTAACTTACCTATTTGATTGTTAAGTATTTGTTATTATTGTCATTATTATTGTTATTATTGTTATTTTATTAGTTAGGTATTAGTAATTCATTGCCACTATGATAATTTTTATTATCATTTTGTAAGATGTATAAATAATAAAAAAGAAAGATTTGAACAAAGATTTTATAAAAGATTTTATAGGAAATTTTATACCGCATTTTATTGTATTTATTGTATTTTTATTTTATTACAATGCCTTGTGTCTGAACCAAGTCTGAACAAGTTTCAAGTTTATTTTCCATAACATGGTATACATACATATATGTTTACTCAAGTCTTGACCCTTAAGTACAATAAATAAATTGACTTTTTTAGGGTATTTGGAAGTTACATTAAACTGAAACACGAATTTTAAGTATATAATTTATGAAACTAACAAAAACATCAGACTAGGTAGGTATACAGACAAATGTATCAATTTTTTAAAAAAATAAAATGTTATATAAGAGAATTTGGGAATGTACCAGTACGTACCATCTTATCTTCCTCCTTTTTCACACCATTACAATTCGAGATACCACAAAATATTTTTTTTTGACTCAATGGTTTTTTTACCTGTTGTGTCATTTTCCTCTTGTCACAAAGCTGTAGTCTATAGGCTGTTCAATTTACGCTTACAACGCCGTTAGGGTGTAAATAAGCAGCACCATCCAGACCTTCCATCTAAATTCACACTTCGCCAACCTAAACTCTCCAAAAAAAAATCCGCTAACTTGAATGTGCCACCTAGTTCTAGCTGATTTTCATTTTGTTGTGTTGGTGCTAGCGTAGTACATCATTTTCGTTGCCATCTTCACCACCATAATCATTGCACAGAAGATTTGAACAAACTGTAGTGTATGCCTACCCATGTTTTATTTAAAAATAAAATTAATTACTTTAGATTTTGTTTCCTGAAATGATAAGCCTGCATATCAGCCCTCTACGACAGCAGGTTGGATCTTGATCTTTCTTACCTGTCGGAATCGCCTGATAGCCTGGTCACTCTATCTGTATTTTTCTATGTTTCAGGTGCATTTATGAGATTGTCTGCCATGAAGTTCTTCGCAGTGTATTTAATAATTGCTACAATTCTGGTAAGAATAGTTTACTATTGTCAGTGATTCGTACGTTCACCCGATTGTAATAATTTCATTTCTTTGCAAGAAGACGAGAACAAAATTATCGGCATTCCATGGTGTTTGATTTATAGCTTCAATTCGATAGTTAGTTCAACTCAAATTAGGCAATTTCAATTTTTTCCAAGATGTTTCACAAAATATTTCCTTGTAAACTGCATTTATTCATAGATTGCAAAATCAATCTACCTAAATACGATTTTAATTAAATCAAAATAAAGCAATAAGATTTTAAGGGGAGGTAGGCAGTCACAAAGGATATATTGATTACAAGATTTTTTTTATTTGATATGTTTTTTTTCAAGTTGATTTTGTTTTATACCAATCTACTATAATATTCCTGTTTCTAATCTTAAATAAAAAAATATTTTCAATTGTATTCTCCAGCAATTCTAATAGCACAGATCTCAAAACTATATTTCTTAAAACCTTCTGAGTCTTCTTGTCCTTCTTAAATGTTTTATTCAATAAAAATTTGTAAAAATAAAATATGTTCACTAATTAATTAATTAAAACAACTATAAAAGTGTCATGTATGGTTCTAGTTAATTTAATTAATTAACAGTGTTTGCTACAACATATACAAATTTCAAACCTCTACGTCTAAAGGTTGCCAAGAAAAATGTTCCTAAATTGTCCAATTTAACATGGCAAATTCTTCGTGACTATCTCCCCTTAATCGAATTTAGGTAATAACAATCAAACTAATCTCTGCACTGGTTTAAAGGGCATCAAGTTGATATGATTAGGTACTTTTAAAGTTATTTTTTTACATTTTTACAGGCTGTGGCACAAGTGCGAGCACAAAACTCAAACAAAGTAAGTAGGTAATTGTATGTTGATAGTATACCTTGTATCAATTTGTTGATTTAAAGAGAGTATTAATTTACAATTTTGATGTTTGTTTCCAGTGTGAAGCAGACCATGACTGCTATTCTAACGAATATTGTTATGAAAAATCTTCATTGTGCACGAAATGTGTGGACTGTGCTACTTATCGGAGAGAAGCATCAACCATAACAAAATGTGTGAAGATTGCATCGGAGTGCGGTGCCTGTCTTGGGGGGTACGTTTTTAAGTCTCCATTGGCATTATTTAATTTCATAGAAATTTAATCTATCATTGGAACAAATTGCTCAAGATAAAATTAGGTGATGCGTTGTGCCATGCATGATAAAAATTGATGATTGATGACGTTCACATGAGATGAGAAGCATAATTAAATAATGTGTAGTTATTTAGTTAACTTTTGCAACCAAACTATACATTTTGTGACCTAAATCATGAAAACAGTGCTATTGTGATATAAGAAAACTCGGCTTCAATCTATCCCTGTAATTTTAGAGTACTGCATGTGCGATTGTAACAAAACAAAATATTAAATAGGTAATATTTTTTTCCAGCTATAAAGAAGAATATTTGGCTGACTATAATAAGAGGCCCTTGTGCCAGATTGTGCACACTGTGGGTCCTTCAAATATTGGTCCGAGCCCTGAAAGTAGGTGTAAGTATTATTCACGGAGAAATTAAGTAAATTATGTATGTTTTTAACAACTGAAGGTACATTATGTTCCCTAACTAACAGCAGTTATATATTTGTCTTTAACAGATAGTGCTGCAATGTACACTGCAGCTGTATTTGGAAGTATTCTGGTCTTATGTATTGCGTGTGCCACGATATACTTTTGTAAGAAGAAGTACAGGCTGTTTGCAGAACATATGAAAGGTAAAGCCCATGTTCACTGTGTTGCAAACCGCAGTTGCAATTGTTGTTGCAATCTTTTGTTGCAACCTCTCAGTCTCAGGAGTCTGGACAGATTAATCATTATCCTCCACACCAGGGCAAACCAAACATTGAGGTGTAGAATGTTCGTCACTACACATGAGCAGCAAACCACGGTTTTCAACAAAAGTTTGCAACCACGGCATGCAACTCCATCGAATAAGATGAATGAACAAGATGATTGACGGGGGATTTTGTTGTATTTCAGGTTTTGCCCGGAGGCCAGTCGATATTGAGGAAAGTCATACGCCCCAACCCCCACCTTACACCGAGCGGGTTGAGCGAGATCTGCTAATGCCGACTGCGCCTCCAGTTCTTGATCCGGGAGATCCGGAACCCAGTGGCTCATTCTACATCAATGTTGATGAACCGCAGGTTGCCGAGTACAGGCAGAAAGCCGTTCCCTTCATGAAGCCACAGGCTCCGTACTACCAGTGAGTTAATTGTCACATCATAATCCTGTTAGTCAACAGCAAATGGCATGAAGTAGGTACATTATTCAAATGCAGCTGATTACATTTTCGCAACTATTTATCATGATTTGTTGATTTGGCTAGTTGTATATTATTACACATATGTTTCTGTGTTTCAGGAGTACTGAGGCTGAGGACTCTGATTTGGAAAATGGTATGTCCTATTTCAATAATTTATCATTCAGTACCTACTCGTATCCAGTGGTTAATTTGTAAAATAATAAGTGGGCGGACACTCGGCGATTGTCAGGGGAAACATATTTGCCTACAAAAACAATGGGGGGTTTGGAGGAAAGACCCCCCATACAATGGGGGCCCGGGTGCTAGCCTCGGGAAAATTTTGAATTTGAGGAATACATTTGGTGTCTTTCTATGCGATTTGTACACGATTTTAAGCCAATTTTTACTTCCATGAAAATAAGTGGGTGGACGGCATCCGCCCTGAAAAAAAGGGAGGGGGCACATCTGGCTTTGTCCGCCCCCAAATTAACCACTGCTCGTATCCTTAAATTATATGCTTGACTGTTGAATTGTGAACAAAACTGAAATTTAATTGTTTTGAAACAATGTTTTTGTTTTTTTTAGTGTTAGGTCATTTTGCAACTGAGGGGTTATGAGGATGATTGGGAGATGATGATGATGAAGAAAGGGGAAGTAAGCCTATTTTTTAGTAAGGAACTTTGCCAGCCTTTGCCTCTCCAGTCTAGACTGAGCGAAACCACCAAAATCCTCAGTCTGAAAGGTTGGCACCGAACCTGGAAGCAATTTTAATTTAATTTAATCTATTCTGGTTTACATAATTGTACAAAATAATTATAGTGTCAAGAGATATAACACATCACTTGGGCCTTCTTCGCAACCGACTGTCCGGTTGCGACCCAAGCGGGCTTCCGGGCGTTGCTGGCCCGGAAGCGCGCCAGCAACGACCGCTTCCACCTATTTCAACAGCTCTTTGTGGGTCTATCTGCAAATTCTCCATCTATCTTGATCACTCCACCACCTTTCTTAAATGATAGTCTCCCAAGTTCCTTCTCTTTCATAATACACATCTCTTTCTTTTGCTCTGATCCACGTAGTTCTTGGTCTCCCTGCCTTCCTTTCTACAACAATGCATCAGCCCCCTTCTATGAAATTCTCTTCTTGGTGTAGGTCCCTATTCTCTCTTTCGCCATCCTCATTGCAACCCCTCCCTCCCTGTCGACTTTCAACTCAATCTTTCCACTCCCAATCTCTTCTTTACTCTCCTTACCCTGTCCATCGTTTGGTCAAGGAAATTTCATTTGTGATACTTGTAAATATTCGCTCCTCTTTTCCTCCCATCGGCTAGGTAACAGTGTGTTGTCACAATCAGTACAACTACAAAATGATCATATGCCAAATTTGAAACAATGAGTCCAAATCTTTTCGAGTAGGTAACAAGGCATCAAAATTACCCATAATAAACACATAATTTGGTGGTTCAATTTAGAGCTTCAAAAAGCACTGAAACCCTTCAACATTTTACAAGATTTTAAAAATTTCCAGACTAATTGGTGAAGAACTGCTAGAGATATCGACATTCTATTGAAATTTGTTTTTGTTTGAAATGAAATATTTTCATTCAGAATGAAATTTGTACAGCTGGGTCCACATAGACCGATTTTGCGTTAATTCTATTTTAAGCAAACTGATCCTCCTGATCCCAATTGTATAGGTTCTTTCTGTATTTTAAATTTAAAATTATTTTAATTTTTCTCTAAGTCTTCGTAGAACCTTTAGTGTTTCCACTCGCAACATATTGTGTAATATGATTTCATAGTTTATACTTATAGCAGTGGTACTCAACCTTTTTGCCAATTATACGAATTTGCATTTGTTGGAGGACCGCATTTTTTTTAAAAGTACAATAATGCTTACGTGATCAGGTAGGTTCATTCCAGGCGCGTAGGAACTACCTTTCACTTTGTGGGGGGGGGGGGGGGGGGAGCGAAGCCCTTAGTTTTAGCCCCGCAGGGCGTTATTTTAAAATTTAACAATTTAAAAGTGATTCTGGGGCTTTAAAATGCACAAACTGAAGCAAACTATACCCTCCAATTGTTGCCCCGCAGGGCGTTTTTTCTTTAGATAAGCAAATTTATAAGTGATATTGGGATGCTAAACTTAATTTCTGGTCAGCTAGGAGGGGGGGGGGGGGGGGAACACCCCCTTCTCCCCTTCCTACGTGCCTGGTTCATTCAGTGTCTTTTTTTATTAGGAAACGAATTAAACAATATTTCACACGACAAACCAAACGCTTTTTACAATTTTCGGAATTGGTAAATGGCTTAATTTTCGTTGCAACAAGTATGAAGTTTCATTTAAGAAGCTTTCGTCGCATTTTTAGCATGATACGTGGATTCTAACATGACAACTCTCAAAATGTGTCAAATGAAATGATATTTTTTTTAATATAATTTCTTCAGTGGGTAAAAAAAAACTTTTACATTTTATGAATAAGTAGGTATTTCAAACATCAACTGGGGGCCACAAAATCTAGTCCCGCGGGCTGCAGGTTGAGTACCACTGCTTTTTATAGGTACGATTAATTATAAACTACTACGTAGTTGTTATAGGCACTCTTTTCGTTTCATTATTTTTGTACTAATTTGATCTGAACATATTCGTAGAAGACGTTTCTGCGATTGACCTGCGGTCTCCAGCTTCCATCGATTTGCAAGACGAGGATACGATGCCCAGTAATTGGAGCCCTGACAAGTAAGTAGTCAAATTTGTCAAAGCCAATTGAACTTATTGACAAAATAATAACGTAAAATTGAATATTTCATTTATGTCATGGCAATTTACAAAACATCTAGATGGTTCCGTGTAGTTTGCTGAGAGACTATTTGCACAGCTAAGATGGTGACGTGGAGATCTTAGTACCTAGATCTCCACGGCTGATACCACCCATCATTTTCCTGTGTCCTCATGTCAATAGACAAAGTCATCGAATTTTATTTTGAATTACGCTCCTCAGCCAATGAGAGGAGAGCTTCAGTAGGTACGGCTTCTCTAGGCTGTAGCCTGTAGGTTTGTCTTGCCCCAAGTGCACGTCCATGTTGAAATTTCCAGGCATGCGCGTAGGTTTATGATGTTGTCTATTGCACACTGCTGCATTTGGTAAATCTTGCCTTAAACAGAATCTTTAATAGTCACACTTCAGGAATTGAGTCATAGTGACAAGGGAAGAAAGCAGTGGAAAATGTATTTAGATACCTTCCTATTTGTTTACTTATTTATTTTTACACCTAGGTACACTCGGCCAAACAAAACTTGAACGTTGACCAAATTTGAATGACTGCTGGTCATGTCCCATAACCAATCAAAGCTTGTTATTATCATTGAAATGTGAGGTCACCTACTAGAGTGAGACAATGAGATCGCTTAGACTGACTTCTGATGGTGCGATCTTACATTTATCAGTCTATCAGATTTATTGAACGCTCAAGTTTTGTTTGGCCAAGTGTACATGAAATTCTTATTAACAGCATCATGTTTTTACTAAAAACTATAGGTAGGTAGGTACCAATTACAAAAACACAATATCTTTGTTGGTAAAACCTTTGAATATTTAATCCTTATAAATATTCAAAGGTAAAACACACAATTTAGTAAGTACGTTTACACACAAAAGTATAAATTTTCATTCAAAAATATAAAATTTAAATTCAGTGGACACTTTGTCGGAAAACCGTATTCCTTATTGTAACTACTTATGGTATGACATCATTATTGGTTGATAAAAATAACTTCACTCGACAGGAATACCGTTTTCCCGCCAAAATGCCCACTGAAATTAAATTTCCTTATTATATTGTGCTGAAATGAAGTTCCTGAGAAGCACATTGCAATTGACAAAAATGGACCAACATTAAAGTTAGAGAGTTTACATAATAAGATAAAGAGAGAGGGATTGAAATGGTATGGGCACATAAAAAGACTGGGGAAAGATAGAATACCAAGAAAAGTGATTGACAGTGTTGGAGGAAGAAAACAAAGAGTTGGAAGGCCTAGAGGAAGATGGATTAATCAAGTTAAAGACAGCATTAAGAGAAGAGGATTGAAGTGGGAAGAAGTAGAGAGTGGAAGATGGTGGGAAGATGAAGAGAAGTGGAGAGATGTACTGATGACGCAAGAGGAAGAGAGCAAGAATGAAGAGAGTGAAGAGCAGGAAGAAGAAGAAGAAAAAGATGCGACAGGACCGGCCAACCGGCATCAATATAATTTAAGGCCTTAGTATAAGTTCTTTTAACCTGATGTAAATTGGATAAGGAAAGGATTAAATAAACGATTATTATTATTATATTGTGCCGCAAAGGTTTAAGATATTACTGTACAAGACCTACTTTGTACCAATTTTAACATATTATGCAGCAGTAACTTAGCCAATGGCAGGGAAGGAAGATATGAAAATGCAGGCAGCGGATATGAAGTTCCTGAAAAGTGTGGCAGGAGTGACGAAGATGGACAAGCTGAGGAGTGCAAAGATTAGAAAGGACCTAGGAGTGGAGTCTCTTAGATTTAAACTGGGGAAAGAGAGGCTAAGATGGTACGGACATATGAAGAGGATGGGAGAAGCGAGGATACCATATAGAGAGGCAGAGTAGGCAGCAAGGGGTGGCAGAAGAAAGGCAGGAAGACCTAGAACTAAATGGATCAACAGAATAGAGGCAGCCGCTGAAGAAAGAGGAGAGTGTTGGGGAGTAATGACAACAGAGAAGTGGTGGGAAGACATAGAGAGATGGGAGGGAACTGGTGGAAAGAGAGGAGGTTGAAGAAGAGATTGAAGAAGTGTGGAGTGTCGGACTCTGAGACTCTGGAGGCTCTGAGAACACAAGTGCTCTAGAACATTGGTTGGATCATCCCACCCCCTGACCCGACAATAGTTGGAAGCTGGGTCGCGATATTTATTATGAATGAAAATTTACACTTTTGAGTGTGTAAATAGTGTGTTTTACCAATATCCAATGTTGATATTTTTATAAAATGTATTTTAAATGCATTAAAAAAATTATGCATATTCTTCCCTATTGTAAATGCCAATTTTGTCTTGTTATGGGATGGTCAATACAGATATTTGATTTCTATTTGAATTGATTATGCAGTTTAGTGATGGTTTGTATTATAGTTGTTACTATTTCTCTATTTATTTGCAGTGTGGCCGAGGCAACCACCGCCTCAGGAGAATCTGACCAAGCCAGCCCTACAGAAGGAGAATGTTGCAGATCGCAATCCGAGGCTGAATCTACTGCTCGTGGAACAACTCTCACTTTCACGGGAAGAATCCTACCACGAACAGCTGAGAATCTTGAACCAGACTCGCGGCCCAAGAGACCCAGACTGGATTCTGATGCGTGCGACAGTCAGGAATCGTACGCTGCTGAAGCTCCTCATGTAGCACCCAACATGGTCACGGTTATAAATAATGTAAGCATCAATATTGTACACTCGACTGAGAGATAGATTGAAATGACGAATCTCACTTGTTCTATTTCGAAATTCTCATAGTGTTTCTTTACTGATTCTCTCATCCTTTTTTGTCTTGACACCAGGAAGGCTATACATATCCGAGTGAATTATTTGTAGGTACTCGTTGAAATGTTTGCATGAATTTTGTTCAGCAATGGAGAACAATGATAGACCTCTGAGGTTATATAAATACATTTTGGAATATGATTTAGGTACTGTTTAAGAAATGGTTCTCCAACTGATACGGAGATTGTCAGGTATTATTAACGTAAATAAATACCTATTCCTTGATACTATTATATTTTTATGTTTAATGTTTAGTACAACTGGCTATAGAGCCAATTGATATCCCTTTGCTACTAATGACTGCCTTCTCATGACTTAGTAATATATCAGTTACATTGTCCATATATTATCTGATATACATATCCCTAACTTACATTCAATACTGGAACTGCCATGGTCTCAAATGCATGTGCATTACTTATTGGCATTGCCTTGTGATCATGTCAGTTCCACCATAAGTTGGAACTTATATTTCAAAATCTTGTGCATGCAGCTATAAGAAGCAACGCGCCATCAAACAAATTGTGTACTTGGATAAAACAAGAGATCAATACTGACAATTCCCGAGCATCTAAATCATACCAATTTTTTGCTGAGTCTACATTATTAATATAAATTAAATATTATAGTTTTTGTTGTTTGTATGTTCATCGAAGGCACAAATAATATTATGTTTGTGCTATTTTTCAGTCAGCATTAGGTATGTAGGTTAATGTTATAAATGTTTCTAATCGAGATTCAAGTATTTTTAAATAATTATCTGCATTTTGTACATATTTTGTTATGCTATTTTATATTTAGACACTGATGTACTGATAATTATACGTTATTTACTTCCTTTTGTAACAGATATAAAATTTAAAAAATCGGTATTGTGCCAATGCTAAGAAGCATCAGTGAATATGGCCTCTGTGTTAAATACCAAGATTAATTAACTATCTATTGGATTACATTTGTTATCAAAGTGAAAATGTTCCTTAAAATCCGATAGCCATATTCACAGTTGCTATGTTATGTATTTGTTTGTTTGTTTGTGTACATAAAGTAATGATATTTTTTATCAAGCCCATGACCATACCAAGATGGGTTGATTTTTCACTATTGGAATACGACTATTAAAATATAAGTATTTATTGTTTTTCCTGTTGTCGACAATCCGGTCTTGAAAGTAAATTTAATACATCAATAATGCTCAAAAAAAGGTGCAATACTTCATACCAGCAGACTTGACACAGGAAAGTAACAAAATGTAGTTATTTACTCATGAATACGGTTTTCATTGATTAAATTTAATTGACTCGAGCACTCAAAATCCATTTTTGGAAACTTATGCCGAGGCGTACCAGCTCACTTATCAGTTATCACTAATTAGCAAGTATACAATTTTTGTAAGTGGTTTTATAATGCCCAATGTATATTAAAGAAGGAGAATAAAGAACTTGACAAAGTTGATTGTTTCACATCTTTTTATTTCTACATGATTTTATGCAATTAGATACAATAGATTTGTGATTTCAATATTAAAAATTTAATACAACAATAACTAGTCAATTAAGTACAAAGCGGTTCACCAATAAAACTAGGTAAATAATAATTATGTAGGTACACCTAAGCCTAGACCTTTGTTGTTCATTGTTTAGAAAAAAGTCAACTGAAATACATATTTAATTTATCGTTTATTGAACGTCATGGTAGGTATTCATAAATCGCAATTTTAATTTCAGAGTAAATATCCAATGTGACTTTTTACGTTTCCAAAAAAGAAATTTGCTTGTTTACCATTCAACTACAAATAACATTGCCATCATTTTGTACTAGAGACTATAATTCACTAAGTTCTTCTTACCTAAACCTATGTTATATTTATGGTATGTTACTGGTGCAACATTTGTATGAAATACATAATGATCACTTCACTCTGTTCTTGCCTATATTCTATACTCATAGAATGTCGAAAGAAAATAAGTGCATGGTTTCTTGTTTCTCAGAATGCTAATTAATTTATCAGGTTTTGATAATATCATCCACACAAATTTATATGGGGAGCATTTTACTTGAATATTCTAATGAAGTAGGTACAGTAAATGAAGAATTAAAGTTGTAGAAAAAATACAACATAATAATAATGGTCAGATACCCACATTGAAAATTCTTGTACATGTGTACCTAGCAACAACAATTATTATCAAGTGTTAAAATATTGGCAGCAAAGATTTCCACTTTTTTCAAACAAAGCCATGAAAAATACCTAATAGCAACACAACAAACTTTTTCATTAAAAATACAGTTTTAAGAATAATAATAATAATAATAATAATTCTTTATTTAGCGCAAGCGCTATCTTTCACAAATCAGTACAATACAAAGATACATAAAGATACACAATAAAGACACAAACCAAAGAATTAACACACTAAAAACATAGAATAATCTAATTAGGATGTCAACATAAATGTTTCCGTCATTATAATTTCTAAAAGTTTGCTTTTAAATATGCTAAGACTCCTCACACTTTTAACATTAAGTGGAAGAGCATTAAAAGAACGAATCCCAAGATAAAATAAAGATTTGGCCGATGATTGTTTATGAACATGGTTTAGAAAAAAATTATTATGCGCTCTCGTGTAATGCTGATGGACATTTTCAACTTTTTCAGTGTTTGTAAAATATGCAGGTAGAAGACCATTTTGAAGTTTGTAAATAAAACACATGCCTTGAAAATACACATAATCCTTAATCCTTAGCCAATTTAGAGATTTTAACATAGTATTTACAGGTGCATATATACTACATTTCAGAATAATCCTCATGCCTCTATTTTGTAGAATCTGTAGTCTTTCAATATCTGTATTAAATGCCTGATACAATAAAATCATACAAAAGGTAAGGTGTGGTTTAATAATAGTGTTATATATACATAGTTTTGTGGCTACTGTCAGGTGCTGACCTATCCTACTAAGGTAGCTAAGTTTTTTTCTGATTTTGTTCTCTATGTACAGTATATGTTGTTTAAAACTTAGATTTACATCCAACAACATACCTAAGTATTTGAATGATTTAACACATTCCACTAACTCACCATTTAGTACAATATTAACTTCACAATTATCAGTTGTGTTCATATAATGTAGTTTCCCAGTACCAATCATCATTGCCTTACACTTACTATTGTTCAGCTTTAGCATATTAATGCTCAACCAGTCAGTCACTACCTTCAATTCTTCGTTCAATGTATTGTTCAAATCAGTCATATCATTTCCACCATAGAAGATGACTGTATCATCTGCATAGACATTTATCACACATTTATTTAAACAACAATTTATGTCATTAACATACACTGAAAATAAGAATGGTCCTAAGACTGAGCCTTGTGGTACTCCTAGATTTACATCGATAGTGTCTGAGATTTCCCCATCAAATTTAGTTCTTTGAGCTCTCTCATTGAGATAATCATCGAGCCACTGGTACACAGTACCTTGAACACCATACATATATTGCAATTTCATTAACAACCTTTTCCTATCGATGGTCTCAAAAGCCCTTTTGAAGTCCAGGAAAACTGACAATATTGATAAATTATTATCTCTTAGTTTGTTCCACTCAGAAACCATCCACTGCACCGCTGTTTCACAGGAGTGACCTTTCCGGAATCCAGATTGATTAGTCATAATAAAGTTATTTTTATAAAAATATTCCTCTAACTGAGAGTGTACAACAAGCTCCAGCAGTTTTTCATAAATTGGCAGCATATTTATCGGCCTAAATTGATCAATTAATGTAGTCCCAGCAACTTTAGGGACCGGAATTACAAGTGTTTCTTTCCAACTTTTGGGAAATACGCCTTTACTTAATGATAAATTAATTAAATGAAGTAGTCTATGCTTAATGCTAGGATACCCATCTTTTAACAATCTGACAGAGATTCCATCCAGAGTTCCACCTCCTTTATTTTTTAAATCCATCACTAGCTTATTTAAATCCTGGATTTGAACTTGTTTGAAGTCACACATGATGATATCTTTACTCACTCGGTTGTACTGGTTAAGTTCAACCTGGTCAACTATTCTATTACTAATATTATTTATATCTATTTCCGAAATATTACTTATAATCTCTTCAACACTCTCAGAAAAATATGTATTAAAGTGATTTGCAATGTCTACCTTATCTGATATTATGCTACCATTGCATAAGACAATCTCATCTGCAGTACACTTCTGATTCTTTTCACTTACAAGTTTCTTAAGAGTTTTCCACATACCCTTACTATCTCCTCTTTGTCTGTCAATCTTTTCATAGTAATAATCATATTTTGATTTTCTGAGCATGCTAAGAACTCGATTTCGATACCTTTTAAATTCATCCCAATCACTTTGAAGTCGACTAAGTTTCGCTCTTTTAAAATAATTATTTCTCAACTGCATCTCCTTCCTTATCTCATCAGTTATCCATGGGACCCCTATATTTCCTCTCTTCTTCAAAATGCTTGTAAGATTTTTCTCTTTCGCACTTGTTAGACCTTGAACAAATATTTGAGAGGCTAGGTTTACATCAGTTTCCAACATATCATACTCTTGCTCTTCTAGATCTGCTCTAAACCTAGCTACGTCATAACCTCTCCAGTCAAACAGACTGTACAAATCTACTTCTCTTTCTCGTCTTGCTTCAGTGTTTATGTCAATCATGAACGATTCATGGTCTCCAATACCGGGACCTCCTCCCACTCCAAATGTAACCTTGTCACAATTAGTGATTATGTAGTCTATAAGAGTTTCACTCATTTTCGTTATTCTAGTTGGTTGATTTACAATTTGAGTTAGACCATACGTTTCAATACCACCAATCATGTTTCTAGTGATAGCATTGGGCTTGAGAGTATCCATATTAAAGTCACCTACAATCACCGTTGTAGTACCCTTATGCTTGTTCATTATGCTTTCGCACACTACCTCCGTGAAATATTGAATAAATTCTGCATGGTTTGCATTTGGAGAGTGGTACACAGTAAATACAATTATGTTTACTCGTCTAAGCTTGAGTTTGATTCCAAGCACCCAACTCCCACTGGATTCAGCAGAGTTATGAATGACCACAAATTTCAACGATTTTAATATGTATAAAATGACCCCGCCTGTGTGTCGGCTTTGTGAGTCACATCTTACATGTTTATAACCCATGAGGCGTATTTCCTTGTCCAATATGTCTGCTGTGACATGTGATTCAGCTACTGCAATGATGTTATACTTGTATTTAGTCACATAATCTCTTAATTCATCAATGTTACTTACTATGCTTTGTGCATTTATATATAATATATCGTGACCTGGTACTACATTTCCCTCCGCTGATTGTTGAACAATTGAGTGCATTAATTGCTATTGTTTGCTGTCATATTGAATCCTACTTTCCAACATCTCTACCTGCCTCTTGTAGCATTTACAATCCCAATCCAGGGAGCTATGGTCCGTTGGTAAGTTCATGTTTAGCTTTTTGTTTGTTTCTATACAATTGCAGCATTCATAAAAATTATTTTTATGAATATTATCAATAATAATATTTTTTATAATATTTTTTTATGAATATTTTTATGAATTATCTTCATGTGCACATGAAGACAAATATTGGCGTTTTGATTTTGGGCATAACAGTCCATCAGTGACAATTTACATTTTTCAACAATTCTATATTATAATATGCAGAATAGGCATCACTAAAGTGATACTGTATACCAGTAAGCTGGATATTCGTGAACTAACAAGTAACATAGATGATCTAAATCTCTGAAGAACTAACAGGAGGCACTGAAAAAGTGATTTATCTAGTAATTGATTAATGAGTGATTACTGATTGTACAAGTCAAGTGCTACTATGGAGCATCTACAAACTCTTCAAATCACTACAGTGGTGTTAACGTTACTGACAGTTTTGACACTTGTGAGTTGTGCTTAAGCTAGCATAAGTCAAGTACTAATAACCTAAGGCCTATTAATTTATAAGGCCTCTAAAGTGTAGAAATACTAGAAAGTTCTAAATCGTCAAATCTACTAGTTGAAATGTATATTTGTACGAAATATTATCTTCATAATTATTATTAGCTTTCTGTTTTACCATTTTAACATGGTACTATATATAGGTCTATTTATCAGACACAAAATTAATAAACAAAGTAACAATTATTTTGTCAACATGCAATAATAAGAGATTTGATTTTTTAAATTACCAATTATCTCAGCACCTTTGATTGTCTTGCAATATTTGCTTGATCTTACCAATCCATTGCAAGACTTTTTGTCATTTTGTAAGCAACATCTTAATTTCTAAGTCTACTGTAAAATCCAACATGGCACTTGGATCCAGATGTATGATTTCGATTCAAAAGGTGAAGCAGTTAACTTCTCGAACGGTCACAGCAAACACAGGAAGCAAGACAAAGTACACTACAAGACATCGACTAGCAGAAAAGAAGTTATCTTCCAAGAGCAAATGCCTGACATCTCGAGTGCTCAATCACAGGCTACCGATGAAAAGATCGGCAGATTCCCACTTCAAACGAAATCAACACCATATGACTTAAGTTTGAAACAGTATATAAATCTTCGTTGTTGTGCTTGCAACCAATTGTTGCACTTCGCCTGTACCCTTAAGTCAATACCTTACCTCTTACTATTGCCTGTAATTCAGCAACAGCTCTGAGAAGTTTAAACCATTGAGATCAATCGCGTCATCCATCGCAGGCAGTTCAGCGTTGCCGATCAGTTCCGAGTAGTCCATGTCGTGGCAATTGCCCGCAGCACCATACGAGCTGCAGACAAAGAGACAGACAGTCACTGACGGAGCCGGGAAACACGCTTGCCAACTCGCAACCTCACGTGTGAGAGATTAATAACGGATGTGATGATTGAGCCAATATCATTCCTCTGACTCCGAAAGTGATGTGTCTGTCTCTCGTTACCACGCTAGGACACGGTTACGAGTGGAAGCGGAAGGAATTGTGGATGTAAAAGTATACACTTTTCTCATCTACAATATTTGGATGAAAGATAAATGTTTGTGTTGTAGAATGATGATGATCAAGAATTATTGTGAGCACATTTATTCACACATTTTGAAATAAAAACACATTTTGCAATAGGTACTATAAGAAATAGAGTGATAACTGGAATGTATCACCGAAATCGAACAACGAGATCAACAAATATAAGTAATAAAGATTGTTGCTTGCTAGTGTCATGTTGAGAAAAGTGTTTAGACTGCCCGTGGACAGTTTGTTGATACACTACAATAACATAGCATAGTAGAAATATAATTTCTAACAATCTTATGCAGCATAAAGCCAATACAATAAAACTAAGTGCTTATGGTTCTAGCTAGTATTTGCAGATCTGCCCAAGTTGGTACGTCATTACACGTATAAAACTTTAGTAAGTAGCCTAATCTCTAACATTTTATCGAGAATATATTTGTATAAATATTGTCTGCATGATCTACATAATACCCTGATGGCTCTTGTAAACTGTCTTCATTAATGATTTTAAAAATTATTAACTGTTGGCAAATATAAGTCTTAGATATGTCAGTACAATCTTCTCAGATAATATGGTATTGACAACTCTGAATACCTTTTAAGTGGATGGAATCCGATTAATTCGTTAAAAGTAAACAACGTCCAACATGTAACATGATTATATAATATACTATATAAATCGGATCGTTAAGCGATCTCTTTCTACCGTGATATGGTCCGGCAACAACAGGAAATGCTCGTGCCAACAAATCCAGCCTTTGTAGAAATTACAGAAAACTGCCCTGCCAGTGATGCCAATGCCAACTGCACTTATCCATAGTAATTAGAAGTAACATAGCTACGAGAAGATATCACGAAGCAGGCTGAACATTAAGGCAACATCCAAACACTTCAAAATACCGTTAGAAAAATACACTTGATACATCCACAACAGCTACTGTAGGCCTTCGAGTTCCCTGTCATTTTACCCTGTGCGTTATGCAATTCGGTCAACTTAACAAAAAAGTTTTTATGTGCTTATTTTAATTGTGGTCAAAAGTAGAACTTTACCTAAGAAATATATGACAGCTTACTACAAAGTTGTCTTAACTGATTTTGATTGGTCCACAAGAGAACAAATGTGTAATAAATAAGTTAAAGTAACTAATTAACTTACAAGATACATAATATTAGATTACATAAGGTCCTTGTAATAAGAATGAAAATAATACTTCAAAGGTAAAACTTCAAGGTCATACGAATCCAGGATTCTGGAATATACGCTTTTCATAGCAATGTGAACTGCCTTTACATTTGAAACAAAGCAAATGTACAGCACATGTAGGAACAATTTTGAATAACTACAGGGTTTGACTTGATGGCCAGTACAACGGAAGGAAACATCCAGAATACTTATCTCACCGACATCTATCATCGAATCAACGCAACGACAAAGACTAATAATGAGATTAAGTACGTAACGTGCTTATGAATCGGTCCAACGATTGAGATAGTAATCAAGGTGACGGATGAAGATACTCGAGAATGAGGTCATCTTCCTAACACGCTGCATTGTTGCTGATCTTCTTGGCTGGGCAGTCATCACTGGCACAGCTTTGCGACGCTCACAATTCCATCACACTCGATAAACTGGCCCAAACAACCAAGGAGTTACAAGGTTATTGTACAATAACAACAAAACAGGGAAGATCTAAGAATTAGGTACACAACATGTATAGATTGTATTTTGTGTCCTACACACTTGCTTTAACACTTGCACAAATTAACTACTACCTACTAGGTAATTGCTTTTGTGAGAATTGTGCAAAAAATAATTCGGTGAATTTTGTAATAATATTTTATAATTGTTAAAGGGACCAGGTTAAAAATACATACTAAAGTGAAAAACTCAAAAACGTACTATAAATTTAACATGTGTTCTTATGAGTTGGGGGACCTTTGAAAAAAAACATAGTAGGGTGAAAAATGTATTGAGGAGAAACGTACTTAGGAGGTTCCACTGTAGTATGAGAACCAGAAAGCACAATTTACCATGGGATTCTGTATTGTAGAATGTGGTTATTGAAAAGGTTATCTGAAAAAACTGGTCCAAATGTGGGTACTGACTTCCTGAGTGTTTGAAACAGATAGATTCAAGACAGATTTCAAGATGTAAAAATTGTGAAGTGGTAAAAAGCCATGCATCCCAAGTAAAATTGAGGACATGCAGAGTAAGAAAAACTGAAAATTGCTTTCAGCTAAAAATTCAAATTTATTGTTTTCGCCGCACTAAATTTCTTGGAAACTTTAGGGAACTTCAGAGGTCCGTCCCATAAAGCCCGATGCACAATTGAATAAAGGTTTATGGTTTAAGGTTTTAACAGTGATTAGTGAAACTTATGTTCTAACAGAGTCAAGTGCACAATTGCTTACTTCACGAGGTTATTTCACCATGATTAAATTAAACTAGGAAAACGCTCTGAGTAACGCGTTGATGAGCGAGCTTGGATACGCGCAACACCTCGAACCGAAATTCTGTCTATCAAAAATGTCCTTAAAAGCCAAGAATTCTTGAATTTCGTCACAGACTGTATGAAAATCTCCAACAATTCCTAAAATATTGGTCCCAATAACCAAGCAAATTTTTAAGTTGATCGATTGAACCTTTATGATTGAACGATTCCTTGTTATTTTTCAAAAATCTCACTACGTATCTCGTTCAAAAAATATACCCGGGACAACTCATGATATTTAAGAGTGTGAACACATTACTAGATCGATCTATTAAACGGTCATAACAGTTTCATATACATTTGAAAGTTTCTGCTTTAAAACTGCCTTGGAACTAAAGATTCGAAGTTGCCGTGAAATATGAAATTCGAGAAATTTGAGAGCCAACACGCAAAATGTCTGTAAACTGTCAATAACTTTTGAATTTAAACACAGATAAGTCTGAAAATAGTCAAAAATAGAGATAATGTTGGTCCCAATGACCATGCAAAGTTTTAAATTGATTGGTCAATCAATCGGTTCTAGTTTAAATTTCAAAAATAATAATAATAATAATAATAATGTAATTTATTGAGCACATAAAATAGGTACCTACACAATTGGTCTGTATTCAATCACAGGAAAGATGGTTTTAAATTTTAACCAATGGGAGGATTTGGCTGAAACATTGTATGATTGAGGTCAATGATTATGTTGGTGGTAATGACTTGTCAAAATTTCAAATTGATCAAACCAACCAATCGAAAGATAATTTTTTTTAAATTTGACCAATCAAAGGATTTCAAAAAAATTAGGGTCTGCAACGCCCGGAAATGTTCCTTACATGAGTGTAAAATTTCAGCTCGATCGAAGAAAAACTCTGACCTGTATATCGTCAATAACAGAAAAAAAAAAAAACATAAAAAAGAGGTCTTTGCCAAAAGGAGACGCTCGCTTGGCTCGCTCAATAATTGATCGAAAAATAATATGGAAAAAAATACGAGGAAGACTAGGCACAAATATCAAATTAAAATGCTTCAATGACATTAATTCAGAAGACTTTTTATTTTCCCATACGAATTTGACATTGACATTTACTCGGTTCGTCATAAGGTGAAATAGTGTTTTGCAATAAGAAACAGATTTACCAAGTTGATTTCTTATGTCAGCTTATACCTTACACCATAAACCTTGTGACGCTTGTGACAGTTGTGCATGATAATGTTATATTATAACAGCACCTTTCATTTCTCTTAAACACTAAACTAAACACTAATCACTAAACCTTAAACCATAAACCTTAATTCAATTGTGCATCAGGCTTTAGATTAAGAGTAAGGAGTCGCTTGCTTCGCTCCCTCAATAATTATTTTCAAATTACGTGTATACAAATTTTTTAGTTACAAATTTACTAAAAGGTGAGTAAGGTGACTTTCCTATTTCAAGATAAATATTAAATATATCAAGGATTAATCGACTCTCTTCAAAGCAAGAAAATAGACGGAAGAATGAATAAAGACCGGAGCAACTGTACTCACCTACTAACGGAGTCGCTGACGATGCTGGCTACGGAGGGTGTGTCTCGGTGAGTGTCGGGACTCTGAGGTTGATACATGTTCTGCGGAGTGGCTGGGTAGCTGCCGCCGCCCATGGAACCGGCTGCCGGCCAGCCGGGCACATGCGTCACCAGAAGTGGCTTCACGTAGCCGTTGTTCGACGTCTGCGGGCCCTCTGCTTGGACACAAACCAGGTGTTAACCAGTATTAAGCTTTGAAAGAGCTAACTTCAGTCCAGATGGAATAAATGCTTGAAATATGTTTAATTTTCTTTTCTTTTAATTCGTTTAAAGATAAAATCATAAAATGCCAAGGGAATGGTAGTTTTCGATGCTTCTTTCTGGTTCCAATGTATCCCGCGTAAGTCTCAATTTAGGATTACTTTTAGGCATGGTATTTTGACCGGTCAAATGAAATTCAGTCAATTGACCGTGACTCCGGTCAAATTATGTTTTTTGCAGATAGACATTGTAGCAATTAATTTTGGCATTTTGGGTTGCACAAAGACTTTAAGGATATTATGACAGGTCTAGTAATAACGTTCTGGCTCAGTAGATGGCAGTACATCCGTTTTCGACCGCGAAATATGAACATGACTTTTGTGCATGTAAAAGTAGGAGATTTAGCCCCAGGCTGTGAAATATAAGGGGTAGGGTGGAGTGAGTCGTCTGCCTTATCGCATCAAACATCAATACCTGTCGAGCAATTACGTGACCTTTGCTAACCACTAACAGTAGTAACAAACAACAACATTGTGTTGTGACGAAGGAAGGAATGAATGAATGTGTGAAACAAACCGGCGTAAGTGTTTTATCGCAACCGTCATAATAGATTGTATACGCTGTCTTAGAATTAACTTACTAATATTGACGACAGAAAAATATGCAAGAGAGCGTCTACTTTTGTTTCTTTGGCGTGGTAATATTTTGCGTTAATTTATACATTTCACAAGTTAAATTTTTTATCACAACTTCACATTTGTACTGTTACAGCCGTCAAGAGAGAGTAGCAATTAACTAGAATTAACTTACTAATATTGGCGACAGGAAAATGTTTTTTATTGTGTCTTCAATTAATAAAATGAATTGAATATAACGTACATAGAATCTGCTCCCTGAATTATTAACATGCCATAATTCACTAACGGGGCAAAATTTAATAATAATTTGTTGCGTTGATCCCAAAAATGAAGTATGAACAACATGACGAGAGAATCATTGGAGGGTGATTTGGGATGCTGTAGGAGCTTGGTTGGTTTATGCTTCAAGAGTGCGAGAATAATTTCATTGTCATCATAATGTTCTAAACTGCTGATATTCCCGAGGAACCTAATCGGGAATAATGCCAATGACGAAAATTGAACCCGGCCGTCCTCAATGAGAAGCGCTTTGCTCAATTTGTCAGGGTATCTTGATCAAGAAGCAACTCTGCTTTGTTGTATGAGTGTATTCAAAAATACGTTTTCGAAAATTTCACCAAACAATTTGAAATACAATTTTAAACAATAAAGACCACACACAAAGACCACAATAAACACCTTCTCAATAAGTTGAACATGAATTGGTTGAAAATGTAAGGACAGTTTATGTTATGGAAGTTTTATCAAAAAGTAAATATTTTTTAATCAAACAAAGTACCTACTATGTTTTTCAAGAAAATTTAAATCTCATAAAATTTTATAGGAAATTTATTGTTGTTACTGGATATTACCAATAATTATATCATAACAAATGTATACATACATCTGAATATTCCACGGATTAGTATAATGAAAGACGGGAAGCCACATCTTCAGGGGAAAAAATCAAAGTAAATTATATGACAGCTCTTAAAAAAAGATAAATACATTTTACATAGCTTCCAAAAACCATCAAGGTTCAATACATCTAAGGAAGTTCATTAAAAAAATGATTTTGCTAATGGTGATTTCCGCTAGTTCTGCACTCAGTTTGAAATCTGTATTGAGTATTTTATGGTGACGTCATTTCAGTGCAAACATAGTGCGGCCAGTGGAAAACGCCAAGGGGAAACCTGACATACAATAAAATTCGAAAGAAAAAAATTTATACATAAAATTCATAACATTTATACAAACACATACCTTCATTGAATTTAATTAAATTTGAACTTAAGTTCGAAATAAAGTTTTAAAACAATTCAAATTAATTTTTAATTTAAAAAAAAAGTTTTTGAAATTAATTTAATTTTAACTAAATTTAACTGGCTGACGTTAGAAACTTTGTTGATTAGTTACTACTAGGAAAACGCTCTGAGTAACGCGTTGATGAGCGAGCACGGATACGCGCAACACCTCGAACCGAAATTCTGTTTATCGAAAATGTCCCAATTCCTAAAATATTGGTCCCAATAACCACGCAATGTTTTAACTTAAGATGATCGATTAAACCTTTGGGATTGAACGATTCCTTGTTAATTTTCAAAAATCACAGGATCTCGTTTTAAACGGTCTTCAGTTTCATATACGTTTGAAAGTTTCTGCTCTAACAACCTTGAACTGAAGATTCGAAGATGCCGTGAAATGTGAAATTAGAGAAATATGACAGCCAACACGCAAAATATCCGTAAACTGTCAATAACTTTTGAATTTAAACACAGTTTAGTCTGAAAATTGTCAAAAATACTGATAATGTTGAACCCAATGACCATGCAAATTTTTAAGTTGATCGGTCATACAGTTCTGGTTTAAATTTCAAAAAGCACATGAAATATTTTTTTAATTTTTAACCAATGGGAGGATTTGGCTGAAAATTTGTAAAATAAGAGACAATGTTGGTCTTAATGACCATGCAAAATATAAGGTTGATCACATTTGTCGAAGACCATTTTCATTTTTCAGCCTATCAGGAGATGTTTATTTAAATTTTAACCAATCAATGGATTTCAAAAAAAATTTGGGTCAGCAAACAGAAAAGGTTGTCTCTACATGTATGCAAAATTTCAGATCGATAGGTGAAACGGTGCGACTTCTATTGCTCCAGATAGCAGCCAAAAGTAAAAACAAAAAAAACAAAAAAAAAACAAAAAAAAACAAAAAAACAAAAAAAAACAGAGGTCCGTGTCAAAAGAGTCAAAAGGAGACGCTCGCTTCGCTCGCTCAATCAAATAAGATATATTTTATGAATTGTTTAAAATAATTATTATAATGAATTAAATAAAATGTAAAATAAATATACAGTGTCCTGGGAATCCACCTCCCGACACAAGGTCCTAATGAATATGCCTTACTACCGCATTTGTGAGTGATTGTGATTTGTTTTGATTGATATCGAGCAATACTTGTCTGCATGCCCCGGGCTAATACAGGTTTTCAAACTTCACTATCTGACCGCTACCGATTCAGAGCGCCGATATCAGTCTGTGAATTTTCCGTCAAAAATACGACTTTTCACTAAAACGCTTGCTGTATTTCAGAGGATTTTTTTAAATTAATTTCCTCTTGTAACTTTTTCGGTGGTTGTACGACCTTCATCCTGCTTGTGAAAGCATCTCTCTATGTTGAATGGTATTGCCATAAAACTGTGTCTAAACTTTTTCAAATGTAATTCGTAACTTTTAAACGGAAATAAATATCTGCCATTTAGAAGGTTCACTGTCTTCCTTAATATGTTTGGCGTTATTTGAACCTATTTGAGCTTTGTTATGACGAATATTTTTCTTGAACGAGCAATTTATAACATTGGTTTCACGCTCAGACGCGAGCTAACTCTCGCCGCCGAGCTGCTGTAATATCCTTAAGACTCAGAGTCTATTATTAAAATAAATCATTGAATATTAGTTGGCCTTGACCTCATAATAATGAAATAGGAAGACTTTAAACCAATTTATTACTTTATAGAGTACATCACACATGTTTGTACTTGGTAGCACTGAAAATTTGAATTTCTAGCGGGAGCGGGAGAAGAATCAGTCTCCGAATTATGAATTGTCAAAATAAAAGATGTAGGTATGTATTGTTTATTTTGTTTATGGTGGCCTTTGAAGAAAGAACAAACGATAATCATCACAGAATTAAGATAAGTCAGTAGGTATGTCACTTCACTTCGCAAACATCATGCTAAAACCTGCCTGACTGTGGTGCATCCACTTTACAAAGATCTATTTATCATATTCCACTACTACTTTAGTACTTTCTGAGGTGGAATTAATTCCTACCAAATTACAAATGAATGTACAATACTTTAGGCACCTAATTACAAATTTAACCGTTTTTTGACCGGTCAAATGAAACAAGGTCAATTGACCGGCTTGCCAACCCTAATTACTTTGCAGGATGCACGTAGGTACGCACAACATAATATAGGAACGTTAACGTAACAAGTATCTACCTACATCTCTAAGTACACTCCTGGACACTGAAATTGGCCCGCGGTTAATGTTCAAGTGGCACTACGGCTAGTATTTATTTATTTATTTAAAGGATTTTTCGGCCCTAAACTCACACCACACTAGCCATTTGGTCTTTGTGCCAAAAAATTACATTAAAATAAATGTTAAATACTAGCCGTAGTGCCACTTGATCATCGACCGCGGGCCAATTTCAGTGTCTACGAGTGTACCTCCTGCATTGTTGAGCAAAATATTAATTATTTTGAATAGGTATGATTTAAGATAATTTTGATTTAATAATTTAAAAATAAAATGCCTATGGCAAATTAAATCTATATTTTACACACCTATAATTCTAACAAGCTTTTGAGATTCAAATCACATTTTCTTTATTTGTGTTTTTTTATCTTGTGTGGAGAGTTGGGACAAATGAAATAGAGATTAATCCAATTGTATTTGTACTTGAAGAAATATGTGTTCTATCAACATTAAAATGAACAGCATAAGCAGTACATGAAATATTATTTCAGTTTCCTCACCTGTGAATGGTGTGTAGTATTTGCTGAACGCTTGATCTTTGGAGGTGTCCGGGAAGAGATAGACGAGGTGGGGCAAGTCGGAGACTCTGTCAGCCATACTGCGGATGGCAAAGTCTTTGCTTGTAAATGGTTGAAGCATGAACACCTCGGTCTGATCTGAAAAGTTATTGAAAGAACGAAAAATTAGGCAACTAAGTAGCATTATTCTCATGAAAATTGATAATTATAAATTATAATGATGGGTGGTACTACTCCTATCATTTAAATGAGATGATGACTTGACTTCAGCTATTATCGCAATAGGTACATGTACAACACAGTCACTAACCTCCAACCCAGGCAATGGTAACTCCGCCAAGTTCACTGTCGGAGAATCTGAGCAAGAATGTTCCACTGGAGCATGTGGAGAGCATCTCCTCCGCCTGCTTCTTGCGCACGAAGCCCATGATGGCGCCGTCCATCCACGGCCCCCGCAGATGCTCTCTCGTCAGCTTCATCACGGCATAGAACCACTCCCAGAACGTGAAGTTGCGTTCGGGCAAAGGCTCCTTGCAGAACTGCGACCAGCTCAGAAGCATGTTGCTGTAGTCACTCACTTGAGTGTTCCTGCAACAAAACAGTTCCAAGTAAACTATATGGATCCACTGAGACATCCAATCCACAGAGCTGAAAACAGAATGGCTCCTGGCTTTTCATTTTTCAACACCTTGCACAAAATTCTAATTTTGATTTTCCAAATATTCCAATATGATTTTATGGGTTTTGTAGGTATTTTGAGAATATTACCTACTTGATATTAAACAAGCTATGATAATATATTGTACATTTTATTATTAGGTATTTGCAGATGCACAATTTTAAAGAACTAAGGTAGTAGGTAGGTAGGTAGGGGGACTGAACAATTCTTTGACTATTCATATTCTGAAAGGGCCTGTGACTGAGTCTGTATGTATACAATACATACCTACACAAATAATTTTGAAATGAAATTGTTATCCTTCAAAAAATCAGAAGGATTTAGATTACTATTCTACTACCTTATATTAGGGTTGTTTGCCTGTAACCACATTTCAGCACTTCCTCTACCAAAATGGTAAAGCAGTTAAAAAACTGCCTTGATATCGTGAACTACTTTACCATTCAGATGGAAGATAATGGTGAAAAGTACAGACAAACGAACAGCCCCAATGTTTCTGAGCAAAGATTCCCTCCTGTACTCTCACCTGAATGCCTTCTCGGCAAGGAAGTGCAGATTCTCGTTGGTGAGATTGCGTCCGGTGGCCGATCGGAACTTGACGTTGAGAGCGTCGGCGACCAGCAGCCAAGCTACCTTATCTGGCACAGCGAACGGCACTCGACCGGGCTCGGCGAATGCGTTGTCCCATGTGACGGTGGCCCACGCATGCGGCTCTTGGTTTCCGTGCACGATCACAACCACAGGCAACGACAATGTCCATACCTGACACAAGAACATTTCATGTATGATGGGTGTACCAGTTTTGGCCAGGACACCAGTTTTGGCCAGATTCAATTTCAAGAGCCAGACGATTCATTAGCTATAATTTTAGAATGTTTCAAAAAATTCTCCACTATTTTATGTAGGCACAAAATGCAATTTGATTGGTTGAAAAATATTGCAGCAAAGCAAGTTGGCCGAATAAAGTAAGGAGGGCCTGTAAGAAGGTGGCCTGTTTCAGCCACTTGGTTCTACATAGTAAAAAATCGTTAAGAACTTTGCTAACGTTGCATCTACTTTTCATTGAATGTTGACCCTATTCCGATATATTATCGATTCTATATGATAAAGTAGGTCACTCATAATATATTATGTTTTACTGGCATTTGCTTTGCAACATAATATATGTTCTTGAAAGTCTTGTAGGCTACATGGCCACTACTGGTACAGAATTATACCCATGTTCCAGTTCTAGCCAGTTACATGGCCAGAACTGGTACTAATGGTGTGCTAGTTCTGGCCATGTGATTTATTAAACGCCTCTAGGGTGTAACTTAGCAGCACCATCCAGCCCTTCCGCCTTAATTCACACTTTGCCAACCTAAACTTTCCAAAGTGACTCCGCTCTTTTGTTGATGACATATTTACTTATTACTACTTGAATTTGAATGTGTCGCCAAGTTCTAGCTGATTTTCATTTTGTTGTGTTGGGGAAAGTGGCGGCGCCACCATAGTCATTACTCATTTTAAAGAAGATTTGAACGAACTAGATGATTGATGATTGATTCTGCAATATCCACTTTTGTTTATTAACTTTCAATTATGTAAAAAGCTGTATTGAAAAGTACGTAATAGAAATGAAAATGAAAAATAAAAATAAAAGTTTCCATGAAATAGAATAAAAATTTCAATACAAAAAAACATAATTTTACAAGATATTACTTAAAGGTGGGCTATCACGGTTGGGCTCCATTTTTTTATTATTCAAAAAACATGATGACATTAGGCATGCAATCACAGCGGCGAAAACTAGAGCTCTGTAGGATATTCCTAAACGAAGTTATAGCCCAGCGAAGACGGATAGGGGGTGGGAAACGCGTCATTCACACCCAACTCAGCCTCAAAAGCCTGCAAAGGTTGGGTGGGACCTACGTCACAACAACCAGGTTTTTCAAACTTCGCGGGGCTCTAGCGCCTGAACCAAACATCGCATCGCGTTCGCGTTTTCGACATTCTTCTTCTAGTTACAACATGTACAACATTTTCGACTTGTTGACCATGACAGCCCACCTTTAAGTAATTGATTTCAAAATTATTGTTCGATGTTTGCTATCATCATGATTTACACCTTCTTTGTATATAATGAATAAAGCTGTTACGAAGTAATATAGATACCTACCTACTTTTACTAAATGATGCCGTAAGTCACATAAATTTTCGACCTTTAGTTTTTAGAGGCTAATAAAACTTTGTTTACTTATAAACAAACCTAGCACCTAGCCTTGCGATTGTATTTTCATTTCAAAACAGTATTTCTCTCACTGCTCTAGTAAAGAAACATGACAGCGAGTTTCTTACCTGGAAAACTAGTTCGCCTCCGCCAACAGAGAACTGTGACTGGAACAACAAAGAGAACTTCTCATCCATCACGGATTCCGTGCCCTTCTTCTCTGCCCGCTTGATCTTCTTCAGCTGCATGTTGCGGAAGCTCACAGACAGCTGCCTTGTGGCCTGGAAAGAAATAAAACCATTGCAATCGTTTCAGAAAACTTCAGATTAAAATGATCTTGGCCTATAAGTAGCTTTAGTTTAGCACAAGCAGAGAAGCAGAGTGATAATCCCGCACCTGATGGTACTCCATGGTGCCAGTGTTGTTGAGAATTTCCCCGCTCGCGTCTCCCTTGGCCATCTTGTCGTTCTTGAGCAGCGCGTTGGCCTGCGCCTCGCTGATGATGGTGACCTTGACCTGTGGCGGGGTCATGTGGACATTGAGCTTGCCACCCACGAGCAGGCGCACCGTCGACGTGAACCGCGTGTTCGTCTTCATCACTTGCGGCGGCTGCTTCTCAATTATGAATGTACTGAAAATAAATAATAACGATATCAAGAATAATCGAGAACTGAATCTTCACATTAAAACTAAATAGTGTTCTAGCAGCTACATTTTGGATGGCAACACTACAAGAAAAGGAAATGAGCCCAATTTCTTGAGATTCCCAATATTTCTATCGTCGTTTGCAAAAAGTAGTACAAATACAGTACGCACACACTTGTTAATTTTGAAGCCCATTAAGTGTTAACTATTAGGCCGAGGGCAAAGTTTAAATGTTGTATGTTTGAAAAATCAAAATTCCTTGTACCTTGTGACCAATGACGAAAGAAGTTGAGTGATCTGACTGTTAAGATTGGGCAGAATATCTGCTACTCCCGGGGGATCCAATGCCAGTTTCAGCTTCAATCGTTCTGCCTCCTTGATCTGCTGTCGATTGAGCCAGATGATCTCGGCTAGACTCTCGCACCACTCCTGGATGCTGTCGAGATTGCTGTTGAACTGCGCTCCATTGCCTTGTAGCTGTTGCTCGCGCTTCCAGCGGATAAGTTCGTCGTCCAGCACGCGCGACTGGAGTGTGTTGAGGTGCGTGATGGTGTCCTTGAGCTTGTCGGCCAATGTCAGACGCAGTTGCATCAGGCCGGCCACCTTCTGATTCAACATCTGCTCAAGCATTTCCTTCTGACGGCGGAGTTTCTTTTCCAGTTCGACATTTTGTTGATTTTGTGGCTGACTTGCAAGGTGTTGCAAATGAGCTGTAATGACAAATGTAATGTCAGTTTCCATTTATTTAGTTTTTGTGTCAATGTTTTCTAATTAACTTAAACCTTGAAGAATTATGTAAGTAGAGTCTGAATAGATAATGAATATCGATTCTTAAAATAATCAAGATTTAAGCAATAAGTTAGATTAATAAAAACTACTCTATAGGAACGACACTAGTAAATAAAACCTAGGCACAATATTTCGAGGGTCCTTCTACCGCTGTCGTCAGGTTGACGTTTTAGTAGGTACCGGTGTCGTTCCTCCTATAGAGTAGTTTGTATTAAATCATTTTGTACAACAGTAGGTACAGTATCTTCGTTTATCTTACTTATAGTTACCCAGTTCTGTCTGTCTGTCTGTGTGTATGTCAGGAACGGTTGCGCGCTTCGATTTGACATTGGTATTTATTGAAAACTATAACTAAGATGGTGGCGTTACATTGCCAAACATGTCTAAAATTACGTCTTCTGCTTTTTGTGAATAAAGAAATAACCAAAACTTACCTAAGACGCACACTATATGCTTTTGTATTTGTAACAAATCTACTAGTAACTGTCAAATCAATTACTTTACATAGAAAACGTCATGCCGACAATTTCGTTCAAACTGACATATTCAAATTTTCTTCTCTCTGAGTTATACATGGGCCGTGAACCTGAATAGTGAATACCAACAAACCAAAGCCGATTGAATTGAAAATTTGTAATACATTTTATTTTGTTAAATATGTACTTTTCCATCGTTTCTTATTAGTAGAGATGGGTCGATACCACATTTTCACCGATACCGATACCTACTTATTGATTTACGATACCGATACTATCGCCGATACTTTTGTTACCTTAATTTTTATAGATTATGTGCACCAAATCTAAATTCAATCTTCAGTTTGCAGATTTCAGGGTTAGGTACACCAAAGTAAGTACTCATTTTCACTTTGTACTCAACAAAACAAATGCATTATACAACAAAATTCAATTTGAAATGATGTTTTATAGTAAATTGGTTCCAGACACCACTTTTATTCCGTTTGGAACACATCACATTAAAAATAAGTTGTAACTAACAAAATAATGCAAGACGACATCTTGAAAGAAGTTGAAACTGAAGGACAGTAGGTCTGTTTGTTTACCCTGCCAAAAGCTACAGCAAACTGCCACAAGTTACAGAGGAATGATCTGATTGGATGATGTGTGCTTGTGGCAGTTTGCTGTAGCTTTTGGCAGGGTAAACGAACAGACCTAAAGACTGCAGGAAACCTTGATCAGCGGCGCTCTGATTGGTCATTGTACATAAGCCAATGGGTGTTGTTGTTGAGCAACAGCCAATGGGGAGCCAACAGTGACTGTGAAACGCGGGAAAATTCAAAAGTATTGGTTCAAAAGTATCGCCAAATATGGCCAAAAAAATTGAAGTATCGCGATACTCCGATACCTATGGTATCGGTGGTATCGCGAGTATCGGTATCGGTATCGGCCCATCTCTACTTATTAGTGTTGTCATGTTACTGAAGGAATGTCTCTATTGATACGGTTTTTAGCATCAATGTTTAGTTTTTACAATATACCTATCAAGTGGAGCCGAATATAGCAACGTGAAGAATGTGCTCTCATTGGTTGACAGCAGTCACGTGACCGTACATACCTCTCTGCTATTCGGTCATAATCGAAAAAGCAGATGGGGTAAACTTGATAGTTTGTCCGTGTTTTAGAAGTAGAAGGTCGGAAGTCCATTTCAATTATTCTTGAGTTGAGCTAATAAACCAGGTTTTCCGACTTCATCAAACCATAATTTTGTAAAGGGGACATGAGTCATTAGAATATAATAACATAATAGAACAGAATATAATTATATTAACAGTTTAGGAATAAACTGTACTTTAGTAATAAGATATTAAGAAAATACACATGTGGATTTTCCAGTGGCTGAAATAGTCAGCTGTTGTAGCATCAAGTTTCAGTTCAGTGAAATGATCAGATTCTAATCTATTAAAATGAACATTTATAATGAAGAATTTCAGCTACAGTTCTAATGGGTGATCGGTAATTATTTGATTGAATGCGTTGGGGTAATGTAAGAGAATATTTCAATACAGCTGTATTTATTGACATCAGTCAAATGGTAATTGGAGGAGCTTGATTATATCATTCCAAAAGGGTGCAACGGAAAATTGAGAAAATGTATTTCCACCCTTCTACCTCGGAGAGACAAATATAATGAAACCCAACCCCCACACACTAAGTTATCATTCTTTCTGGGATAGCATACCTCTATGTATCATGAATCGCCACAATGCAAAAAGGCTGGCGTTTTTTTTCTTAATTTGTTTTACTTTGTAAACTCATTTGAAATGGAATTTTCCATAATAGTTATGGTTAAATTACTTTCCTTCGTTACTTATTTTCGTATTCTGTTGGGCATTTTAGTCATGCTCACGACGTTATGTGTGTAGTGTATTATAACTATAAAGTTATCAACAACGCACACTCTGCTGCCAAATATCTCAACTCATGCTAATTTACGCATACCCCACTGGTGCGCATTGGTCATGTTTTACATGACGGGTCCCTCTAGTTTAAGTTAGATTCTCTAATGTTATTGGTAGAACCAAAATGGATCCCACCCATGAAAATAAAGAAATGATAAATAGTGTTCTTGTCCAATCATCATTCATCACAATTAATTTGACTCAATTAACAAGCAAAGCAGGCGTTTTATAGAATACCTACCTATACTTGAAAAGTCATTAGTTCCACTCATACAGATATCATAGGTAACAACAAAATGTCTGAAAGATCAATTTTTACTGAGGAAATAATTAACAAGCAAAGCAGGCGTTTTATAGAATACCTACCTATACTTGAAAAGTCATTAGTTACACTCATACAGATATCATAGGTAACAAACAAAATGTCTGAAAGATCAATTTTTACTGAGGAAATATGATATTTTTTATTTTCCATTACCTACGTATTATCAATTTTACCAGTAAGACAATTTTTTAAATTAGGTACGTACCAATATTATTAAATCAAATTAAACTACGTAATAGCAACTTTTCAGTGACTATCAATCAAGGGCCACTCATTGTTTTCAACCCAACTATATGAGCTGCTCTGCTCCCCTCTTCAAAAGTTGATCAAGTGGATTGAATTGAAGGGGACAATAATGAAGAGAGACTCGAGCAATTATGGTAGATAAGCTTGCCAAGTTGTCAGTGCCCAAAACTATATTTTGAGCAATGCAAATATGTTCCCACAACCTTGTAGGTAATTATTTAAGTATTTTGCTAAGTTTGTGAAACTAGAACAATATAAAAATATTTCACAATTTCAGTAAACCGAGGGGGAAGCTAAAACTAATATTCTTTCTGCAATTAAAATGGCTGGTATGCTTCTTGACATTTTACCTTAATAAAAGTACCTATTGTAAAATAATTATTAATTTGTACATACCATTGAGTTTGGTGCACTCGTGGTATTGCAGCGCAAACGCCTCCTGTTCCTGCTCCATGCGCCGCAGATCCTCGCCAGTGTCGGTGGTGCGTCGACGCAGGAACTCGATCTGTTGGGTGATCTCCGTGCTGGGGTCGGACAGTAAGCCGGCCGGCAGCAGGCCGGTGCCACGGCTCACACCCGCGTTCTCCACTTGCTGCACCAACTTCATCTCCGTGTTTAAGCAGTGGCGCACGATGCGGAAGAGGTTTACAGGATTGCTGCTGTAGCGGCTCTGGAATTATAGACAAATGTCATCCAGTCTCACTTACACAATATGTGCACAAGTCAAGATATACCAAAATAATGAGTGAAGTGAGGCATTATATACTAGAGAGAGCCTCAATAAAACTAATTAATAGTTTGTGACATAGCATATTTGCATGGCCGTCATAGTAAACGCTGCGAACTGAAGAAACTACCAAAAAACACCAGTGGGGTAAAAGTAAGTCTAGGCTCAGGTGCTTTCTCACAAGCACAACTAGGTACTAAAATGGTAAAAAGGGGTTGTATTTTAAGTACTCAAATCCTCCTCTTACCCTGCTTGATGATTTCACACTGATTTTTTGGAAATATCAACTCCAGGTGTTTACTGGTCTGAAATATCCTGGTTCAATTTATTAAGGGGGCTCAACCGATCGAACATTCCAAAATATTATTTTTTTAAATTAGGTACCATCATGAATTACTTTTTCCAACATTTCAACTAGGTACCTATATTTATTTAAGTAGGTACCTAGTATAAAAGAATCATAAATAGTCATTTAACTTGTAACTCCTGTCTTAGGAGCGAGGTTTCAATTGCTTTCCGAGAATGAACAAAACTTTAACACTGAAAGGAATAGGGAAATCATTTAGTTTTTGGTTTAGTATAACTTTTAAAATAGCAACACATTGGTATTGTTTTCAATTTTTTTCCTAATAGAATGTCCAACTAACTATCTAGGTATCTAGAAATCAGTTTTTTGAAAAAACGTTAAACCTCAATAAAATTCAAAACTCAAAAATAGCATGGAAATCGTCACGATTTCAAGTTTGTAAGAAAGTCTATGTACATGAACCCACCATGAAGTTATGCCCACCAACGAGCAGACAAGAAATTTGCGATTACTCTTGACCTGTCACCTTATAAATGGAACTCTAGATGCTAATAATGATTGTACGTTGCGTGGCATCATCACATGTCAAGATGCATCATTATTCATTACTTACGCACATTTTTGTTATTATGATGATGGGAGGAAATGAACTCTGACCAATGATAGCAAAACTGATAGAAATGAAAACTCACAAGTCAAGAATTTTACAAATACCTACTTCCGTTCATTCCATAACTGTCATCACACATTGCTAGAGACCTGGATTTAGGTATACTAGTACTGGGTATTCATTTCTTTAACTTTAAATAAATATTGTAAAAAACTCGATTTTATCGCATTTAATCAATCCTTTGATGAACGTAATGTTCTTCAGTAATAAAAAAACAAACAGTCGCAATATAACTTATACCTGTATTGGAAAAAAATTAACAACCATTGGCTAGTTCACTCGCTGAGATTGGCTTTTTGAAACCAAGAATAAAAAAAATCATTTGAGCCTAGCCATTCAAAAACTCTCAAATATTGACAATTTAACTTTAAAAAAAAAATCTAAATATCTATCAAAATTTTTATATTTTTATTTTTTAATGAAAAATATACATTTTAACCAAGTGCAATAAATATTTAATAATAGGCAGGTAGTGCCCAAAGCCACAATAAAATTATCACTTACGAAACTATTTTGTTTCTCTCATGACAAATCACTTCAATGCGTTCGCTCACCGAGTACTATGAAAAACATAGAAATGCAAACAAAGACAAGTTTCACTTACCCTAAACATGTTGGCCGCCTCCATGAGTTTGAGTTTAGTCAGGAAGAGATCTTCGGTTGTCATTGAATTTGCCTTCGCCTCTAGTTCTTGTATGAATGAAGCAACAAGTCCGGTGACGTATTGCTCATGCTGTGGGTTCTCTGGATCAATGTCCGCCCACATCTTTTCCTCGATCCATGCGGCCAGGAAGTGGCGCACCTCGATCGGGAAGTGTTCCCCGTACACGGCGCGCACTTGCTGCAGCGCATCGCCCTGGAGTTGCTGAGCCTTTGTCCATAAAGACATCGGGTTGCAGTCCACCTCTCCGCAGCCTGCAGGCAACAGGTAAAACCAAGCGTGAGTCACTTTTAATTGACCTGCTATGAATGATCAATGCCAGCTTAGTAAACCCCTTTAATTTTTCATTTTCGTTATTTTAAGCAAAGTCAAAGATGGTTCAGCCCAAGTTCAGCACTTGAGTCTTGACCCGACCAACAATCAATAATTTTGGTTTAGTAGGTACCTTAAGTAGTTTCGTTTTGTTTTGAGGTCTCTTTTAAGTATTTTAGTTTATCAAGAGAACTTAAAGAGTGCACAAAGTTAAATAGTGATTATTCCTTTAACACGTGTTGAGCTAACTATTGGTTATAATGTGGTCAATCGTAAGGAACTTACTAGGATCTTCAAATCGGTATGCTGAATTGAGCAAGGAGCCATCCTTCACGTCTTCCGACATCATTAGTCTTAATCCAGTTTAGGTAGGTAGATATTAGATTCGATAAAGATAAGAATATTAACGAAATGAACGATTAGAAACGATTTCTTCCGGTGTTCTTAGTTGACTGACACATTAATTAATGAGTGGCAAGTCCGCGTTTCAGTTCACAGCTTCTTCCTAGAATCGGTAGCGTTGTTTATAAATGCACTTGCCAACAGCACGCACACCCTAGACGCCAGTGCCTAGTTCAGCTGTCACTCACCTCACCACAAATTTACCGCGAGAAATGAAATAAACTTAACACTTATCTTGTAAAACTTTGTGCAAAAGTATGATTAGATATATTTTGATCCGTTGCATCGATTCACAATGTTTGCATACGCTGTCCCGACTGTGAGATAACTTGTTCTCTATGTTAGCGTGATATGAAGGCTAATGATTGCCGAGTGCCTCCAGACAAACAATAAATTCCACGGCTTTTTCTCAACTAAACTCGTTTACGATACACACAACAGCAAGGGACCTCTTACCTAAAGTTGAGCCTGGCGTTGAAGTCACGTTTGCAGTGGGTTTCTAATGTGGATGAGTAATATTAATTCTACTAAAATGATAAATACCGAGAAAATTATGACATAAACAACCTGCTACACGTTTCCAAGAACTCCACCTAAATAATATGGAAAATTGCGAACACGTGACCCGCGCATGCGCACAGAGCTCCTTCGTATGAAAATTTTATCGAACCACGTCCGTGGGCAGTTTACCAATAGAAATGAAAGGCGGCAAAGGTGATGAAATTCAAAGAATTTATTCCAAGTTTCGAGAATTCAAATGATTAATGAATGATGAATGGGGTATCCCTGTCCTAAATAATTTTTTAATAATAATCTTCCACTCGTTCGATTGTACGAGAAATACCTCAACCAAGAATTATACAAAATTAAAAAAACTCAAAATCTTAAAAAAAAAAATATGCAAGCTGTTCATGAGATCCCTTCAGCAGATGACAGTGTTAATATTTAAAAATAATTTTGTGGGTGTCCATGCAAACGACGTCGTGTGATTTGTAATAACATATTTAAATCTGTTCAGGTTTTTTTGTCAGGAATTTGAGAAATACAGAATCAAGTTGTAAACGATGCTGTTTCTGCATATTTTAGGTAGAATAATCGAAAAAATGAATATACAACAAAATAAATGAAATGACTACCACAAATTTGATGAATCCATCAATTTACATAAAAGGAGATCTTGTAAGAGCATAAGAATTCATGATACGAAGAACAGAAGATACTTTTGTTGGAAGACTTACTAAATTTAAATGGAAGCAAATAATATGAATGGAAATGGAATACCTACTATAATAATTCAGTACAAATATTATTAACAGTTTACCAGTTTTATTCTCCTATAAACACTCTCACAATTACACAACTTTTCAAAATTACATAGAGTAGGTATAAGGCATTATGTTTTATGATTTAATTTTAGCACCACATAATACAATATTACTAGATCAGCCATTGAATAAAATGTAAAAAGCATGACACATTGTTTTACATAACTACACCAGGTTTTAAAATTAGATTTGATCGAAAATCGTATTTAATATAGAAGTTTATTGTCAAACTGCACTTTGAACATAGTCGAAGTTTACTTTGGCAGTGAAAAAAGTGTGATGATGATTGTATGACTAATGCAGCAATTCCAAATAACAATTAATTACAAGGCCAATTTCACATAATTTCAATATCTTATTAATTATGTAAAGTAATTTTGTAATCAACTGTTTAAATTTTAAGAATACAATTCACATTAATCCCATAAAACGCCAAGCAATGCAATGAACAAACAATTCCAAACATAGGTACGTCATACCAAGTAGAAATAGAATAGTATCATTCAAAATGTAATATTATTGTCTAGAAATTGTAGTAATTGTCTGATTTCAATTGCATGGTTTAATATGGGTTTACCCAGTGGTTAATTTGTATTAGAAAAGGTGGGTAAGCCTAGGTGGGTGGGGTATCTCTAGAGTACCTAACCCATATATTCTACCTATCTTGGAGTAGGCCCACCCCACAATTGTCATGGGAAACGCATTACCGTACGGAATCAATGGGGGGTCTGGGGGGAGGGCCCAACAACGGGGGTCCGGGGCACGCAGCCCCGGAAAAATTTTGAATTTCTGGAATGAATTTGGTGTTTCTGCGCTTTCTGTAAAATATTTGAACCAATTTGTATCTCCACGAAAAATAAGTTTGTAGAGGGCGACCAAATGTGTTGTATTTAACAGTGTTATTAATAATAAAGAGAATATTTATATAAAAAGGTGCGTAAGCCCGGCTTACCCTCCAAAAAAGGTGGGTAAGCCGGGCTTACGCCCAAATTAAGCACTGGGTTTACCTAATCTAATTCCATACTGAATTTAAGAATACACACCACAGACTTGAGTCTCCATCCTCCAGATGTAGTACAAAGGTTTTTAGAAAATGTTACCCGATTTATTATTATTCCATCCATAGTAATTAATAATTATATTGGTAGGTACTTGTCAAACTGAAAGCATATTGTGTTTAAAGATTTTGGTTCACTGAGCAACATAATAATAATAAATACCGGGTGGCCCCAAAAAAAACGTCCAATGGGCGAGACACCGCTGTGAAGAAACTGCTACAGATTTAGTACGAAAATTTCACATGTTATAAACAGCATACCAATGTTTAATATGTGAAAGTTTCAAAAACATTTTTTAAATAGGAAACAAGTTACAGCTGTTCGAATTTGGTTGTCGAAAAATCAATTATACGGAGCTCAAAGAGCGCTTTATCAGAAAAAATCCAATGGCATGGACACATTTTATTTTCAAAACTTCTTATGATATCAGGCTGAAAATTTCAAATGTTATTCAAAACATAGGACTATGTATTGTAAACAAATTTCAATACATTTGAATCAGTAGAACGAAAGTTATGGTATCTTGAAGTTGAGATTAAAAACAGAAAATATGGGTGATAATTTCACTTCTGAAATTAACATGTGAAATAAAACTTGAGAAATTATCTCTTGTGTATTTTGTTTTTTAATCGCAAATTCTAGATCACATAACTTTCGTTACATTGATTCAAATTAATTGAAATTTTTACACAATCATTAGTAATATATTTTGAATAACATGCAATTTCCAGCTTTGTTATCGTCCCTTGTTTTGAGAAAACAGCGTCCCGGCCATTGGACATTTTCTTAATGCGTGAATTTTGAGCTCCGTATAATCGTTTTTTCGACAACGAAATTCGAACAGCTGTAACTTTTTTTTCTATAAAAGTTATGGTGTTAAAACTTTCAAATATAAGACCATAGTATGTTTTTTATAATTGGCTTCATAATCTTTAGTAATTTCAAAGTTATTTGTATATTTACCAATTGTTTTATTGTATAAAACAATTGGTATTATTTGATATTAGTGCTATACTGTGTCCAAGTGGCAATCATTTTATAATGACAGTGTTTTATTATTATTAATAAAAGTTTTCTCTCATCACAGTAATGTCTCGCCCGTTGGACGTTTTTTTTTGGGCCACCCGGTATACAGAGATAGTAATGTTTTCTAACCGCATCCTTGAGAGAAGTCATAACTGACACCGCAATACATTTATAATTCATTAATTCATTATAATTCATTATTGACTTATAACTTGACTCATTCCACAAAACAATTGCTCTGGAATGGTCTAGATTCCTAGACCTTATAATCAGTCTAATCTTGAGCTAAAAATGTGGCTTGTTGGCAAGAAAAAATTAAACTGAGAACTTTGCATTAAAAAAATATATGTAGGTATCATGTTTTGTTTGTTTCCAGTGGCTATCACTGGCACACTATACCGGGTGGCGCAAAAAAAAAATCACCCTGATTGAGAGGTCTACTACATCGAAACTATTATAGATAGGATTCTGAAATTTGTACACATATTAGAAAACACCAAAATTTAATAGTACATATGTGAAAGTTTCAAGCATATTCATTCATTAGGAAAAACGTTACAGATGATTGAAGTTACAGTTGAAAAAACAGATTAAACCAGACGAAATTACCGTGTTTGATGAATTGATTTGGAGTTACTTTGTAGGAATTGAATTGATTTGGAGTTACTTTGTAGGAATGAGGTGAATTTATATCTATTTACGAATTTCTAAATCAACATAAATTTATGTTTAATAAATCTATGCGAATTTGTCTTGGATTTCTTAAGTGAGTAGGTATATGTGTGAATTTACGTAACTTTCGTATAACGTTATTAAGCGGAGTTAAAAATTCCAATTCATCATTGGAAATTGAGCCACAATAACATTTCCCTTCATCTCTTCTTGAAACCACGACTCTATAAGATACAGACATGCTTTACTAAATGGAGTCATTATTATGTCAAATTATGATCAAAGCAAACTTACTTATGTACAAAACAGGTGATTCTTTTTAACAAGCTTATGGTTCTTCTTTAAACTCAAACGCGCTCTATTTGAACGCTGGTATAAACAATTTTTCTGTTTTCAACATCTTAATTCAAATGCATGTTACTTTTTTCGCTTTACTCGAATATATCTGAAAATCGGACATATGTAGTGACCTCTCAAAAAGGATGATTTTTTTTGCGCCACACGGTTTAATTATCAGCAGATAAAAAGGAGGAAGCAGTTTTTACCCACTAAATTAAACGATTAAATAAGTTTACAATATTATTGTGTAAATGTAGCAAATTTATTGATTACTAACGCACTAAAAATAGTATAAACTCTTTATCAAACTTAACAATAGCCAAACTATAAATGGGAATAACAATAGCAAATTGCAGCAAAATCTTGGTTCTGTGAAACTCTAGCTTAAAACTAAGAAATAATTAGTAAAACATTTAAGCGGCATTCACATAAAGCGCGGAAAGCGGACAGCGCTTTGCGTTTTTTCTCTAAACCAATCACAAGTCCAGAAACAGCTCGCGGCAGATTTGTGATTGGTTATTAGCAAAAACGCTTTCCGCTCTATGTGAATGCGGCTTGAAGCTGGGTCCTCATAGACAGTTTTAGCGTGTTTTTTTTTTATTAGCCAATCACAAGTCTGCCTTGAGTGGTCTCTGAACTTGTGATTGGTTTAACTAAGAAAAACAATGTAAAAAGCAAAAACAGTCTATGTAGAGTGTAGACACAGCTTTATAATAAGTCATGATACTGTATGGCAGAAGAACTGTCAACTAATACTGTAACTGTAACATGTATCTAGGTAATGTATTAAAAACACGTACACCTACTCATTTTCATTCACGTCATTTGCGTTGAATGATATAGCTTGAAATAATGAATGAAAATAGTGGCCCATATGCAGAAGAATCATCAGTTTTTTAATGAAAAGACAACAATCTCAGATATTAATTAGACTAGAACATTGTTGCATCTTTCAATATGTTTGGCAAAATACAGGTACCTAATGTTTGGTTTAATATTTTGTAGAAGTGACAATTGAACATTGGAGACAAGTTCCGTATGAATAAACTTTGAACTTTAATCAATGAGGCAATAATATGGTAATTTTGTATTGCAGAATTTTAATTTATCTCCTAGAGATAATGCAGCTTTTGCAGTCAATCACGTGACCTAATTGAATGATATGATAGCAAGTAGGTAGTACCTAATTGTGATTGGAATTCACGATACAGAACTACTTCTTTCGTATCTGTAATTCGTTGTCTATAAGTAGAGATGTCAAGAAGAGGCGCACAATTGGCCTGATAAGGCAGTGCATGGCAACATTCTTGCACAGAAACGTTTACACTTTTCATACAGGTGAAATTATGGTAGGCATTTTCCAATATATGTATTCATAAAAACAAATATGTAAAAAAATAAAACTATCCTAAGGGTAACAACTTTGTTAAATTTATGTTTCACAATACCGCAAATGTATTGGATACTCAATTATATACACCTATTTACCTATGTGCCTACCTATAACAGTGATGATGAGCAACACTTATGCATCAATGACTAAGAGTATGCAAAGTATACCTACTTTTCAGTTGGAGAGAAGGAAGGTTTCCCCAGAATGTCACTATCGACAGCAATGCAATCGATCTTGAGCGACGAATACATCCCGAGTATCAAATGAGCGTTCATCTTGTAATTGACTAATAATGAGTGAATGTTGAGTCTTATCATCGACTGGCAGCCTGCTTCCGGAGATATTCGCGTGTTGATTCGTAAGTGGCGAAACTAATGCCAACAGCCACCGGTCCTTTCACCCAATTCATGCTAAGACCTTTAAAGAAACCGCCAATGACACCTTCCGTTCTGAAATCATGAAAAAATATTGTCATTTAACCTGCGATTTGTAGCACAGCATAAAGCATGAATTGTTACTCCCAACTAGTGATGTAATATTCCCGGGAATTTATTTTTTCGAGAATATTCCCGGGAATATTCCCCAAACCGGGAATTTATTGGGAATTTACTACAGGGATGAGTAAACATTGAGAGAAAACATTATTAAAGCATGTTTATGTTTTGAGATGTCATAAGACAGGGGTTGGCAACCTGCGGCTCCTTAGTGGGTTTTGAATGGCTCTTTATAATTTAAATAAAGATCTGGAATCGAAATATTTAAAAATTCGAAAAAATGCCCTGCGGGGCAACATCAAGAGGGAGAGGGGGGGGGTGGCTTTGTCAAAATAGCAGAATAAACTAGTAGGTAATTCAATTGATTATTTTTGGTGTATTATATTTGATTGCCTGCTGCGGCTCGCATTATTATCTAATTTATAAATTTTTCGGAAATTGGCTCCGTCACCAGAAAAGGTTACCGACCCCTGTCATAAGATAACAAGAAAATTAATGACAAAATAGAGAATACTAAGAGGTAATGAGATACCACAAAATAATAACATTATAAATTTTAATTTATAATGAAAAGTAAATTCCCGATTTGGGAAATATTCCCCAAATTTGCTCGGGAATATTCCCGGGAACGGGGAATATTCCCACGGGAATATTCCCGCTGGGCATCACTACTCCCAACACTTTATCTGTAACAGAAATAATGAGCTCAATCTACTCCAGTGTGTTCCCGAATCCTGACACAAATAAATCATCAAACCACATATAATGATATGTTGTGTTTAACAGCGAGTTTATCAGCACCCAAGATTTACACATTAGAACTTGGCTGAGGGGTAAATAAAATACATTCACATGTAACTTAAAGTCCCCACAGGCACAAACAGCCACAGAAATTACCTAAGTAATACCTACATATAGGCAAATCTTAATGGCAAGAGGAGAGGAAGATTTGGAAGACATCTCGGGAGGACTATTCTTAATTTTTTTGTCGTCTCGTCATTTCACGTTATACGGGATTACTGCACACTGGAGTGCTATCTATTTAACAAGGTAGTGATGCGTTATCAATTGATACGAGACGACAAAGAAATTTAGAATAACTACCCAGGGAGCCCAGCTGCAGTATAGCTTCATCTTTGTTTGTGTATAAAATTTAAATTTTATTGAATTGTATTGCAGTTGTCTCCTACCCTTTCATTTTAGATGTCTACATATTATGTTGATGAAATGTACACAATTAAATAGTTTATTCATTTTGAATAACCTACAACTAGATTAGTATACAGTGGTAAGGGTGCAGGCTCCCTTAATTAACAGGTGCAACTTGCCTATATATGTGAGTGAGCGTTGACAATATGGTGTCATATTTGTGTCCAGTCAGTGGCGACGTCTGCATGCGTCTGCGCACGATATCCAAAGGGTAGGAAGACGACTGACCAAGCATGCCGGCCGCTGCACCGAACGCGAGGCTAGCCAGGGCATTGGGAGTAGTGGAGCCAGTGTAATCTGCAAAAAAATAATGATAAGGATACAATTATATTATACTAAAGTCAGGTGCCCATGAACCGCAAATGCTTCAGTTTCGCGATTTTAATATTGGAAAACAAGGAACAATGGGCGGAGTCGGTGCCGCGCGATTTGGTACTTAATTAATAATTACCATAATCTCCCGACTTGTCATTTATCACTTCCATTGCGTTGCCTAGCAATTGTTTCAATGTTAAGTATGGAAAAAATTGCTAGGTGACCGCAATGGAGTTGTAGAATCTAGGATGATGGCTGGGGGGATTCGAATCTTGTTTGCAACGTGTGAAACAATGGGTATGCCGCGCTTTTTGTAATGATGAAAATACCTCGAATCATTCCATAAAATGTCACAAATTATATATCTTCCCATCAGTTAATCTTTAAGGAAGACAATGGTGTATCTTAGATATCAATACGTTGCCTATGTGAGACGCAGTTAAGAATGTACTGAAGTGATATTTTGTCCGCTCGCTCTGGTTTTAATACTTTCATCTTGTTCCTCAAATATTAAAACTGTCGAAACTTTTTTCCCACACAACATATTGGAATTAAATTACTATCTGACCATGCTCCGAAATATAAGGAAGACAATGATGCTACTACACACATATCTCTACAGTATTTTCTGACGATGCAAACCCTAACGAGACATTTCCGTCGCGGCGCTTTCACACATTGTAAAATGCCTACTGCTTCAGTTAACGTTGGTGACGTCATGAGTTGCGTATCCACCCAGCCATCATCCTAGGTAGAATGAGGCCCCAGAGAGAGCCAGGAGAGCCAGAGATCACCATAAAGATAACACTTTGGAAAGGAAACTTGAACACATTTTTGGTGAACTTGAACTTTTGATCAGTTATTTTTAAAAAGGAACTTGAACCCAACACTAATAAATATGTAGGCATCTGCATATACCTACATAAGTTTTTGCATTTAAATCTTCTCACTGCTATAGTAATAAATAATATTTTCCGTTTTTACTCAGCATAAAGCACATAAAAGTTACAATAAAAGGTTTGTTATCAATTACTACTGATATGAAGAAAATTTCATATAACCAGGACTACTTATAAAATTGTGTTTATAAATTTGCCAATCATTGTGTACTTAGTAGAGGCAGAACTCAATGTAGGTAAATAAACTAAGCTCTTGCAAACTATGACTTGTAAATAAACTATGTATTAGGAACTTGATTGTATAATCTCTTGATTCCAAGCACTACTTTCTTACCATTTGGTACCGACTGCTTTCTCTGTTGATGCTGATAAGTGATAACCTTACAAAGATGACTAGTGGGCATCACTTAGCGAGACCTACAATTAAACTAATAATTATCGCGGTTGACCTACCACCACCTTCCTCGGAAACAAGACGTATTGTTTAGCAAACAGCAAAAATGTGCTATGTTTTCAAAATTATCTCAAGCTAGTATTGTATTCCACTTTATTTAAATACATACCTAAATACAAATCAAAATTGTATTTGGTTGCTTATTCACCATTCATTTTACATGCTATTCCTCACCATTTTTTCAAAAAAAATAGTGATTCCCAGTACCTTATCCCAAATTTGTTTTCATTGTGCTAAATATTCAAAGACTATGAAACATATACTTTTAACCAAACACCTCTGCGTCAAAGCGGGTGCCACCCCCCCCCCCCCCCCCCCCTCCCAACTCATACACACGCACACACACACACACACACACACACAAACACTAAATAAATAATTGCCCATCACTCCATGCCCACCCTAGCAAAACTTCCTGACCCCGAATACATCATACGCACCACTATAAAGCTTCTTGAGCGTATCATATGTGAAGAAGCTGACTCCAGCGTAAGGAATCACTCCGAGTATTGTCGGAACGTAGCCTCTAAAAAAAGCTTGGGCGCCCTCCTCAGCACATATCTTGGCAAATACTTGACGCAAGGATCCGTACACGTCCTTGTGTGTGACAGCTAAACGAGCTCTAGCTACGTCCAGAGGGTACGTCAGGGACTGCGAAGTGACGCCTGCTAAAGATCCAGCCAGAAGACGTGTTAGTGGAGAAGTCCTGAACAAGAAAATATATTTTAAGTTTACGTTTATATTTATTTTGAAACACCTACTGGAACTGAGCAATTACTGAACCTAAAAAATATTATAGCAATGAAGAATATAAACATTGAACAGGGGAGAAGTGAATTATCATGAGAAGCAAACTAGAAGAGTGGGAAAAGAAAAAGTAGGTAGGTCCACACCACACCGAAGTACCGATTAAAGTAGGTAGTTGATAATTAATCTGCTGATTTTAAATAAGTTATCAATAAGGTTCTTCTAACCAATACCTAATTAAGGAACTATTTTATTGTTGTATGAATTACAATTTTTTAAAACAATGAAAAATATTATTTATTTCTTAAAGGGCCACACAACCCTCAGGTTTTACTGTCTGTATGGTTGGTGAAGCATATTTAAACCACTTTTGGACAAAAATAGTGATAATTGGAATAATTGTAGGTAATTAATTCATACAGATCGCGATGATGACGTAGATTATTATCAACTCGTCCCTACGCGCTCACAATTGTTGGGAGTTCGGTGAATTCTCCTCTTTACATCGTCATAGTTGTTGTGGTTGTATAGTTGTACATCGTCTGTTATTATAAGTAATAAAGCACACCGCTGGAATCGGAAGACAATTTTCTCCATAATCAAAGTTGTTTTTAATGTCAGATTGTGTAATTATTATCATTAATAAATCGATTTTACAATGACTCTAAAGTATATGATTTTTCATGATATTCAAGACACTCCACAATCTAGACGGCTATGACGAGGAAAATTTGAGACACATCGACATGACCGTCTGTGTGTGTAGATTACATTGCGTGCATAAAATTACCGATTCCCTTATAAATGTGCCTGGAATCGCTTTGTATTTGACTAAGTATTCTGGAGTAAGTAACATGCCTGCTGAGCAAGTATCTCTGGGTCAGCGAAGCAATATGAGGATGTTGAATAACTGTTTTGTGAAGGAGGATGAATTAGAGAGGCATGATTGGTTACGACACAATTCTAAAAACATTTGTCCTCATGTCTCCCTCATAGCTACCTAAAACGGGATACTGCAAGAGTATATTGTTTTTGGAACTGTCTCTTACCTGACCGAGAATCCTCTGATTTTCACCCCTCTGTAAAACTCCCACTCAAAATCATCTCGCTTTGCTGACCCGGAGAAGATTGCTCGGCAGGCACGTTACTTACTCCAGAATACTTAGTCAAATACAAAGCGATTCCAGGCACATTTATACGGAAATCGGTAATTTTATGCACACAATGTAATCTACACACACAGACGGTCATATCGATGCGTCTCAAATTTTCCTCGTCATAGCCGTCTAGATTGTGGAGCGTCTTGAATATCATACAGACAATACAACCTGAGGGTTGTGTGGCTTTTTAACTCAGAATAACAATTCAGTAGGTACCTAGTCAGTACAAAGAATCACAATACGAACAAACATCTTACTTTTCATTAGGATGTGCATCAACCCCCAACAGTTTTTTCCACTGTTCATGTGATGTAAACTGGATTGCTGCATACGGTACAATTCGAGCCATCGTAGCCGAGTTCCCTCGCCATAAACTTGCGAACCCTTCATTCTTGTAACAATCTACTAAGAAATAATATGCTCCTCTAGCTGAATATGGAGTGTTTGAAATTTGAAAGTTAATTTTGGCTCTGTCTAGTGGAGCGATAGTGGTTTTGGCAAGGGCACCGGCAGTTGCACCGGCCATAAGACTGGTCACCACTAACTCAGAGTTGGTGAGCTGCCGAGGTTTATCCAAGGCTGTCATGAGGCAGACCTTCTTCGTCGCACTCTTCCAGAGAGCTTTACTTCATAGCAGAATCCTAGAAACAAGAGTTTAGAAATTTAGTGATTAGGGTACTTGAGAGCTATTAAGAGTGGAGATTAGACAATTGTTATTATTCAATTGAACTGATAACAACTGAAATCTAAACTAAATTTGATATAAGAGGTAAACAGTAGAGATCTGTATCTAGTAAGATAAGATGCAATATCACATCTCTTCAAGAAGTAAAACCACTGAACTCTTCTATCTTCCTAATTCTGGCAGTAGTTATTTTAGCTTTGAAAATTTGACTTTAGCTTTGTAGCACTTTGATTTTGTATTGTATAGCTTTGATTTTATTTTGTTTTGAATAAAACTACCTACAGTTCGTTTTTCCTATGTTTGAACTCTCACCAGATGGAGCCACAGTCAGTTGTTCTGCTAGGCCGAGAAAGACTTCATTGCGCGCTCACCTTGCAATGTTGTCTTTCTCGGCCGTACAAAACAACTGACGGTGGCTCCGTCTGTTGAGAGTTCAAACCACCACCTTCTTTATGCACTCCTCTCTGTTCAAACAAAGGAAAAACAAACTGTAGGTAGGTACTTCTGTGATGTTATGCATAGCACAGCCTTCTCAACAGTCAATTTCAACCTGAAATTTCAGTCAACCCGAAATTTTCGTAGTTCAAAACTCTGCCACTAGCATTGGTTGGTCTTTTACATAATGTCGTCATTTCCAGATGACGAGGAAATTTTGAATAACTGCCCTGCGTACTTGAGTTGATAAATCTATAAATATTTTCCAGCATAAGGCCGTAGGGGCCTACGAAATCACTGACCGCGACGGCAAAAATAATATTTAACCCACCACGATCTTCAGAGAAGGGAGCAAAGAGAGCACACATGAAGGTGGTACCTAATTTAATTGGGCGATTGATAACTGTGCCCACAGAAAATTATAATAAAAATAGGTAGGTACCTACCTAGGTAGCCTACCTACCTGCAAATGGTGAATGGAATTACCTGCTGGCCTCTCAGCTATGCCTTAAAGTAAAAACTTACTTAACCTATAAATTCTGCTTGTACAGGGCAGCTAGATTTTGGCTCCTGTCCAGCTAATTTGGGTCATATAAAAAAGCTAATATTTTTATGCAGAATATGTAAGTTTGAGCTAACCTGCCAGATATTTGCAGTCTTCGCAAATGACACTGCCTTGGACTGCAGCCACTAAAATATGCGATATTTTAGAAGAAACCCCATCATTGTAGGTACTTAATGTCTAGGAATGCAAGTTATTCACAATACATTACCTATTTTAATGCAATGAAAATATGTACACCGTTCTCTAGTAATCATATCACATTACTAACAGTAACGCATGTACTAGGTACTACAGTATTTTATAAGTGGCTTCCATTATTTAGCACATTTTTAGTAAAATTAAAAAGGTCAATTACGTAATGAGAGACTAGAACAATAACAAAAACAATCGTTCAAGAATCGATTTCGCACAAAATCGATAAGAGTCGATACATACTTTGAATCATCAACCAATCGCATCACGTAGGTACTAAAGCGCGGCGAAATCAAGGAAACTTAAAAACATTTAAAAATATATTTCTCTTCTCTACACATTTTTGGGTACTTCCTAATCAAAAAATAGTATATCCTGTATAGGCTGTATTACATTACACAGTTCAATTCGAACAAGAAACAAAAATTTAACAAAATTATTTGTTTTGTTTTTATTTGTCTTGTTTTTTTGAACAAGAAATTATTTCGTACGTAGTTCGTGCCGTAGTTTACTTTTCTCATGCACTTTTACGAAATCGAAATGTAAACTAAATTACAAATTGCAAATTGCCATGAACTTTTAATCAAGGTTGAAGGTTGTAAAGAATTGCACAATGAATCGCCAACTCCAAAACGATTCGACTGATTGATTTGAAATTTTATGTCTGTGTCACCAACCAAACCAAAACATTGAATCATTGAAGTTTTTTTTAAGCAAGAGAAACATTTGGGGTGTTCTTGACTTAAAACTAAAATAACTCTTGAAACAGGTATCTTGAAAGAGGTAAGATGTATACGATTTTGGCTGACAGATAGGGAAAGCATGAAAAGAAAGTGCAGTGTTTTGCAAGTCAATCGGGAGCCTTCATTGCCGTGACCTTGCCGAACGTCAACTTCAGCTAGTCGACGCCCACCCAAGTCATAAATCTACATAAATATATTATACTAATTGAAAATTACAAAAGATTTTACAATGGATAATGAACAGTAATGTTGTAAACAATTTACATGTGTTTTTACACATGAAACGAGTGAAATGTAGTAAAATAAAGAATGTAAAATAACTAATAAGAGTAAAAATTGTGAAATTGGGTCCGTTTAAAAACTACCTGAAAATATACACTTGTTAACTTTCATGGTTACATGATTTTGGGTTACTTATTAATGATACCACAATTAAAAAATAAATGAAATAAAATTAATTAAACATTAATGGTTTTTGCATTCTGTTGGAATAGATTTAGATTAGATTAGTTTGGTTTAACGGCGCGTCAACGACGAGGTTATATTGCGCACATTAATTTTATATTTAACTTTGTTGAACATAATTGGAGGACATGGGGAGGGGTCGACCTAGCGGGCCCGATCCGGGGGAGTCCAGAACTGGTGGGAACGCCAGGCCGGAATGGGGACGGACCGGGGGGAGGGGGAGGCTTAGGGCCGGTGGGACTCGATTTCAGGGGGATCACCATCTCGAGGGGGGAGGCCGGCCCGCGTCTTTCCATACCCTAATCAAGCCCAACTCAATACAAGTGTTTAGAGACTAAAGTACTGAACAAAATATTTTCTAGCAATTAAAATTATTTTATGTCGTCCTTCAAATGACTTCCTACTGTCAATTCTTAGTACCTACCTTAGGTATTTACCTAAGGGCCTAAACACCTGGTACCTGTTTCGTCACACAAAAACACTTTACAATACAATATTGGTATATTGTACCTACAATAAACCTAGCCGACAATATTAGAGAATCTATAGTCTGATCTAAACATTCGAATTGTTATTAATGCGACGTCCAAAAGTAGATACTTGGGGTATATCGTACTTTTGCGTATGCTTATGGTGTTGACCTAAAATATTGGTCATAATTTAATATTAATGATTATTATAATTATTGATTAAAAACAACCTCTTCTGCTCATTTTGTTTCGCCTTGCTTGTAATCAACGGAATATTTGTCTCGTGTCCGAATTTTGACATCGAGAAATTTGTCTCTTCTTATAAAGGGTTTAAATCTACTTTCCGAACAATGTTCCTTACTTTCAAACTGTCAACAATTACTGATTAAAACTAACATATTGCGGAGACACCTCACTTAGCTGTTTCATAATGAATGGGAGTGTTAGAATGTTTGGTTATACCGAATATATTCGGCGTTAAATGCGAGTAAAATGCAAATTTTCAAACCAATGAGTTGGGCTCGATTAGGGTATGGAAAGACGCGGCCGGCCCGAGGGGACCGCAAATTCAAGGGAGGGCATGGGACTAGGCCGACCCTGGACTGCACTTGGTTTGGACTAACTCGCTATGCGAGCCGGTCCCTTAAGCCCCACCACCGCGTCAAGGTGGCAGTCCATTGGTGGGGTTTGGAATACCTATTTAATATTAAAATGTATTTGTATTAGAGTAATGGTAATATGATATTAATTATTCTACATTATATTATGTTCCTACGTCTGAGCTTTATATTAATATTTTGTAAATAATTAATTAAAGAAGGCTTTTTTACCGAATCATCATCGCGTTATGTCCAATATTCGATGTTTTCAGAGGAAAGCCATGTTGTTCCATCGGAGGTTTACTAATTTACTATCTCAATAACTTTATTGAATTATGTGATTGCAAATTTTGTTCATTCAGAATTGAACCGTTGTCTCCTCAGCTTTATTTAGTTATAAATGGTAAATTTATATACTACTCTCGATGGGGATTCATAAGTGATCGTGTGCTACAGCGTTAAATACTCCTCGTGTTTTTATGTTTCATTTCAGTAACAATCTATTAGGTTGGAATAATACATGAGTGGTGCAATGGAGTGGTTCCCTTCCCATACATTTTCGGTTCGCGGCGCCCTTAGAGTTTAGGTAAGTTTTTCAAGTCAGAACAGAACACAAGGGTGAATGGACAATTTGTTCACAAGTTTCGGTCGAAATATGAGTCAGCAGAACGAACTTCAAAAACATTAAAATACCACCTCAGCTTCAGCTATTTGCGGGTCCGGGTCCGGACGCGAATATTCTTCTGGCAGACATCGTAAATAGGAGGCAAAATTAATCGCTTTTATTCCAGTTTTAAAAAATTTAGAATGATATTTGATAATATGGTTGATAAAACTAGATTATGTTTTCAAATGTCTTTCACGATAGCCATGCGACCGATTTGGAGTCTTGAAAATGAAAACCCTTTCGAGTAAAAAACTTCCATTATTTAGTTGGAAATGGAGCATACCTACCGTTAATACAATTCCTTCATTTTACTGAGAGAAAATCAATTTATTGACTGCTGTCCATAAACATGGTTGACTATAAAATCCAGCTTACTAATCAATAATAAATAACAATTTCATTTAAATTAATTAAAATTACTAACTATTTGTATACAATGTGAATAAATTAATAAATGCAAATCTCAAAAATCTGGATAAAGGATATACCTAAGAAGCTACACTATTATAAAGATGATTATGAATAGGCTGTCAGAACACAATAAGTATCCAACACTTCTATATCAGATAAGTAAGTTATAAGAGTTTTTGTCACCTTCAAGTTTTCTTCCGTTTCGAAGTCTTTGCCAGAAAAATTCTCGCGTCAGGAGCGGAGACATTGAAATTCAGGAATTAATTGGGACCATTTCTATGCGATTTGAGCAATCATTTCAACGTTTTCTCATTTGATTTTGTCTAATATTTCAAGTTTTTCAAGAAATTACAAGTTTTTCTAATTTCTTGCCCTGGTCCGTGGTGGCGCTTCCGTAAGCCATCCACGACGCACAGCTTGGGAACCACTGGAGTAGTGTATAAATATTCGAATTGAATTAGGTATCCCATCCATGTCTACATTTTTGATAAATATTTTTATACTTTCTATACATTAGATATTGTATAATAATTTACATATGCCCTGAATTTGAAATATTTTCCAGTACCAGAGGTCATAGTGTACTCTACTCAAAATTAATAAAAATATTGAATATTTCAGTAAAATATACTTCAAAACGTCTCAAAACTAATTTCAAAGTGTCAAAACCCCCAAAAATGCCCTGCAAGGCTGGGTGGAGGGCGCTTCCCCACACCCCCCCTGGAATAAATCCTGCGGACGCCCATGCTCCAGTCCCACAAAAATATTTATCTTATCTCAACAATGAAAACGGTACTTGAGAGTGATTATAATTCAATCTTCAATTTCATCCAAGTATTAAAATTGAAACTTCTCAATTGCATAAATACCCAATAAAGATCGCATGTGTATATATAAATTGCTTCTTCAAGTGTCCATTTGGTTGAATACATTGGTTGAACAATCACACTAATAAATATTCATCAAGACAAGGTACTTGATGTTGTAGAAAAGCAAGTCAAGAAATCGAATGTTTTGAATATCAATAATTGATTTTCTCGGAAGACCTTCAACTTGACCTTGCCCTTGAGGAGTCAACGTTTTTTACGTAATAGTTAATTCGAGTGCTTCTTTTAGTGAGACAATGGTATGACTTACAAGTCAATTGCTCTCTCAGACGGCAAGGCAAGCAATCTGCAAATATTTAAAACCTGAATGATGTCATTAGGTACCTGGATGAATACCATAATATCTTTCAACAAAATAGCATTTTGTCTTACTATCACTAAGTGAATCTCAACTAACATGTTTTTCTACTGCTTTTCTTTGGATTAACATCATAATGGGCGTGGGCATTCGCTGCCCGCAGGATTTATGTGTGAGAAGTTCAACATTTTAATTTCAATTTGGGGGGGGGGGGGGGTCCAGCATGAGTGTCTGGGGCTCATCCCCGGGAAACTTTTGTACATTTTAACTCTTTTGGCGCGTTTTATTTATCATGGTTTATGGTTTTTACTATAAATATGGTACGATATTACGCATTTTTATATAGTATTTAAAGAATTATGGTAAATATTTTGCTTACGATAATAAAAAAAATATATAAAAAAAATCTCAAAGAAAAAGTTCTAACAAAACTTAATGAACTTTCAAAGTATTAGTACAATTCTTTCTGGTATTTTCGTTCTCTTTTTCGCTCTTTTCGGTCTCAGAACTCCAGAACTAACTTCTCTTGCCCCCCCCACCCCCCCTTCTCACCTATGAGGACGCTAATGATCTTGAACTGTAATTTTATTACACTTTTGACTCTTCTCTACTTATGCAATCCATCTCCAGTCATTATAATTTTTTGTAGTTATTATATGAAAATGTAACGCAAATGTATTGTAATGCAATTAAAATTTTAAAAAAATTACATTATTTCGAGGTCAGTTTTTGTAAATATTTGTACAAAGAGTACTTATTGGCAGCAGAAAAATTAATCAGTAAAATGACCTTTGACTATCTAATCAATATTATGCTTGAAACAAAAATCAAATCATTAAAATACGTCTAATAGCACAAACTTGAAATACGGCGTCGTTCGGGTGGATTCTTGGATTCTTTCGTATTCCTTTTTTGTGAATATCGTAATTTTACAATTAAATATTTGTGCTGATTATGGCCAGAATGCAATTAACTATGTTTGATTTAAATGATTGTTGTTGTTACAGAGTCGACAAGTCAGAAGGTCAACTTGATCGACTGGGACTCCTCGCTCAAGTGATAACCTTTGCTCGCTGAGGAGCGGGATTTCCAACAAACAAGGACAATGAAACGAAACAAATATCGATTGAGCATGCCCCGGCATGCTTAATCTTACATAAGTATTTTATACAGACAGATCATGCCATAAAAATCATGAGTTGTTGGCAAATGTCCAATGAAACTGATGTATATGAAATGCAAATTAAAAATAAAATCAGACAGATCCACCAAATTTGTACCAAATTATTTAGGTTATCTGGACCAATCTGGACTTCACACTGGAAAGGCACTCCAGAGGCCAGAGTTCGATCCCGTAAATTGAGAGGTAAATGATGGGAAAGTAAGGTCCATTTACCACCACCTGCCTAGCCAATAGATAGACCATCCAAGTGATCATAGGGTGATCATTTGGGAAGGTTTTCCGTCCTTCTCAAATATCATAAACATCTCACTACATCCTCAAAATCACACAAAAAAATACCAAAGAAAATACTGTGAAAAACATCGTATCTAGTGGAGCGGTCGCTCCACGCCAGCCAAGTCGTACGGCGCGCGCACACTCTCCATTAAAAAGGCTGGAGCAACCCACTTTTACTGTAAGCATCAAAGTGGCATTTTCGGCCTACTGGATCTTAAAATTGGAAAATCTCACATTGTTGCAAAATATCTTAATTTCGAGCTATAGCCCACCCCACCACATATACCAAATTTGGGAACAATAGGTTATGCCGTTTGCGAGCTAGAGGGCCGTTAAAACCGTGAAATTGGACGGCTTCCATCTGATTCTGAATATGATAATGATTAATCATCTTCCAATAAATTCCGCGGTCTCCACCACAGCCTAAACGGCTGGGCCGATTAACCTGAAATTTTCACCACGTATCCAACTGGTCTGCCTGATGATACCTTGGCTTTAAGAATTTTTTGTGCCGCCATTTTGAAACCGGAAGTGACGTCATATCTCAAAAACGGCTAGACCAATCGGAACGAAATTTACGCCAATCGATTCAGACGGTCATCTATATGAAATATCAATAGTCAAAATATACATTTACTATTACCACAGGTACATTTACCTGAAATGACGTCATAAAAATGAAAAATCACACTTTAATCACCTCTTACTACAATAACTACATATTCAGAAGGCTTTTAATGATACGTAACATTTATTGAAATAAATTCTAGGTGGCAGTGATTTCAGCCGCCATTTTGTTAACCGGAAATGATGCCATATACCAGTGGCGTGCACTCAATGGAAGCAAGGGAAGCATTGCTTCCCCTTCCTTTTCCATTCCAACAATATTAAAATATAATAATTATATGTATAATAATTTAATCTTTTTACAAAAATATTCATCACTTAATACTACTTATAGAATTCTTATTACGAACACAAATGTCACCACTTTCGCTCTGATTTCAAAGTAATCGCGTTTTCTAAGATGGGAGGTGGGCAAGGCGCGTGCGCACGCATACACTTGCCTCGGCTCGGCAGTCTCGCGGCTCGCGAGAATTGAATTGCAGGTAAGTTCGTAAATGGGGTTAATAATTAACCAATGAGAAACGAGTGCAGTCGACCGCTATCATACTTAATAAAATGTAAAATGCTTCCACACCTCTAGGTCACTTATTTCGCTTTTGCTTAACTCCATTTCAATTATTTAAATATACATTATCTTCATATAACATCAACTGAAAGAAAATTGACAGGGAAGGCAATGACATTTCATTAATCAAATTAAACAGCTGAGCAAAGACAATGACATTTCATAACAGCTTTTCAGCTGATCAAGATCGACGTCATGATTGTGAGTGATGTTTTACCACCCTTACTCCTTGGCTGAAAAATAACTCCATTTACGAACTTAACTGCAATTCAATTCTCGCGGCCGGCGACAAGGGATTCACTTTTCGAATTGCTTCCAATCCCTCGCTCTCTATACGGGAGTTACGCATGCATTAGGTGATTTGCCTACAATCAAATATGTTAATCTGCAGCCACCTGAAAGTATTGTCAATAATAAAAACTTATTTTGCCATGATAATAACATTATTTGCCGGTCTAAACACAAAGCATTTCTGTGTAAAATACGTCTATTACTGCAGGCGTATTCTAGCCAAGGGAAGCAAATCGAGAGCGAGAGTTGCATCCACAGTCCGAACGCAGCCGAACTACTCCCGAGTTGACACGATTGGAACGAACATGTGATCGGTCGGTGACAGTGCTCAAGAGCGGTTGAATTTCTAAACTTGTAATATCTACAAAATATTGCAGTTTCGGATTCTCAGTTCAGTTTACGCATTTCTACAAAGTTTTTGTATATCTGTATTTGCCCTCGTATTTGCCTTCAAAAAACTAATGACTAAAATATAAAAAATTAGTCTGATAATCCTCCTTTGACCATTTCTTAAATTCAAGTTATCTTCCAAAAAGGTACTTTCAAAATCGTTTTTAACCATCTAAAATTAGTCAAATTTTAAAAAATTCCCTGCGGGGCTAAGCTGGGGGGCAAGCCCCCCAGACCCCCCTCCGGGTCTGGGCAAAATTCCTTTCCTGGCAATTTGCTTCCCTCACTTCAAATGTCACGGCACGCCACTGCTTTTCTTCATGTAGTATAATTTTTAACATTATTTAGTACCAAACGCAACTTTTATTAGTAACCATATCCGAAATATCTTATTATTTTAAAGGACTTAGTAATTGTTGGTCCGATATGTGCTACAAATGCGAGAATGATCTAAAAAAAGGAGTGATATCCCCATAAAAAACACTCCGTGTAAAAATACCAGCCAAGTCTTTTCAACTAAAAAAAATATAAGAAATCTAAAAATTCAACACTGAAAAGTAGTGATATCAAAAAATGGGCCAAGTCAAAACTTAATTTAAAAAACCAAAATATACTTGGCGCATCGTTTTTTAGGGCAATATTGGTATATGTATAGATGTATGTAGATTTTATGTATATTTCACATCTGGCCTATATACGTCTATGCTATCAAGGTATATGCACGATGCGCCAAGAATATTTTGGTTTTTAAAATTAAGTTTTGACTTGGCCCATTTTTTGATATCACTACTTTTCAGTGTTGAATTTTTAGATTTCTTCTATTTTTTTTATAGTTGAAAAGACTTGGCTGGCATTTTTACACGGAGTGTTTTTTATGGTCTTCATTTACACCACAATACTTCCAAACTCAAAGATTCAAGTTTTCAAGTTTGTTTTTATTTTTCAAAAGCATTACAATAATGAATACATTGGTGTAAGTTTATTACACCCTTTTAAGATAACATAAAATAACTTCTACTTATAATATGAATGACATCAAATACTTTAGCGAGAGTGAAGATACTAAAAAAGAAGTTTACATATTATGTTGAATAATTTGAAATATGCTAATTATACACTAAACAAACTAAAATAAGAAGCTAAATTTTTCGTTTCGTCTACACAAACATTCTTCATTTATTTATTTCTAGACAAAGAGACTCGCTGTTATTTTACGCGGAGGGTTTTATTTTGGGGAATCATTACTTTCTTGTTACACTTGAATATACGTGTAATTGGATATGATCGTAATATGCTAAAATATTACATTATTCTCACATCACTCGGAATCGGATGTTTTACGAAGTCGAAAGTGAAGGAAATGTAGTATAGAGTTTGTAAAAAATTCAATATTTTATCCATTCAAACAAAATCTCTGAATTGAACCAAATGTACCGTAAAAATTCAATATTTCAAAGTTTCTTGAATTTATTTTCAAGTTTAAATTTTCCAAATTCTCTTCAACCCGTGAAGTCGCGCCAATAGGTATTCGTTGCTCTATTCAAGGGCGTGTTTAGGGGGGGGGGGGGCACGTCCGCTCCTCCCCCGAAATCAGGATTTCATCTAAGAAAATAAGCATATTTAAAAAAATATGACAAAAAAACACTTAAAAATAGACAGATCAAGTCAAAAACGTTCCAAATGGTTAGAATTTAGTTAAAATTCCAAAACATGTCCGGGGCTATGCGCCCCGTACTTGCATATCCTAATGAGTTCAATAAATTTACCTAATCTTAAACCTCTTAGACCAATTTTTGGATATTATGAAATGTATAATTCCCCAAAATACCGATACACTGCGATTCAAAACTGCACCTAAATGAGACCTTGATCCAAAATTTTCTCGGGGGCTGTGCCCCCGAACCCCCTATTTTGCACTGAGATTTTTCAAAATATTAGTAATGTCCGCCCCCCCTGAAATTTCATCCTGGATACGCCCTTGGCTCTACCGCTCATCTGTTATTGACTATTATTTCATCAGAGTAAATATGATGTCATAGTTCTATCTCGCATGAGACTGAGACTCGCATATATAAAGAGAAGCTGCAGCTGGGATGCTTTACTCTGACCTCCAAGATGAAAACAAGTGCATCTCCGTGGACACTCTTCGGCGCCGCCGTCGTTCTCGCGGCGATGTGCGTCGCGGCGCCGCCGACGCCCAGGCCACACGGCGTCTGTAAGTTATACACTCTTTCATCTGAATTCCTTCGTGGACTTAATTATGTTTTACGAAATTCTACACTGGGTTTTAAACATAATAGGTAATCACTTATTTCAATTATTTTGTTCAATCAATTATTTTGCCATTGGCTGTTTTGATAATTTGTGGAGCGATTGAGATTTTCAACAAATTATAGAATCATGTGTTGTTTTGTTATGCATTTGTTATGTATTATGTATGTAGGTAGTACAAAAATGGAGAAATCGAGTTACCTATGACTCAGAAAAATTAAATTTTATATAGTTGTACTTTATTTAGTCAAAGGCATGCAGCATTTTCTAACACTTATTTGTGGCTGTGGGCATCGGTGGCCAGGAAGATATTTAAATTACAGAAAGGAGTAGGGAATATAGATATCTAGAAAAAAAGGTACGTGATTTTTTTAAATTATATTTCAGAACTAGGTATTAGCAATGGACTCATGTCCTTTCTCAAATACACGGTTCAGTTGAATTTCAGTGAGCTAGCTGCAACACAAACATTATTATTCTAACTGTGTTCCCTTTACAATACACCTCTAATTATTCATTTTAGATGTAAATGTATTCAATATTCTTTAAGAAATATTATTTTCGTATTATTCTTTGGTCTCAATTTCTTGAAAAATGCTAATTTGTATTTTAGTTTTGCTTCCGGCTTTAGCAATTGTCAACAGACAATAATGCATTACACTTTTGTTTGCTACAGATAAGATCTGTGTGCCTGAGATCGCACTAAAGTCTTGTGAGAAGATGGTCAGCGACGTTGCTGGAAGCGATGTTCACATCGGTTGTGTCAGCGGCAGAGACAGGTAATTCAAACGATATTACCTACCTGAATGTAGACCATACAAGAGCGTGCTCTACTTAACAGAATCTTCAATCTAAAACATTTAAAAACGATTATAGGCTGGAATGTCTTGACAAGATCAAGGATCACGACGCTGATTTCGGTCCTGTTGATCCTGAAGACCTGTACATCGCCTCTCACATCCCCGGACAAAACTTCAACGTGTTCAAAGAGATCAGGACCAAAGAGGAACCTCAAGGTATAAAAGCCAAACACTTCTAAATACTGTGATATTTTAATCACCCAAGAAATGGGGATTTGAATCTATTTTGTGTCGATGTATAATCGGAACCGTCACCACTGCCATGTTATATCCCGATGGTTCCGAAAACGTCCACGACATCATTATTTTTTTGAAATTTTACGAAAATTAAAAATATACGTAATTATTATAAAAGTTTTGAAAGATTCAGGATTATTACAATTATTAAAATCATCTTGATTGGGATATTTCATCCTGTAGTAGTTTATTTGTAGAAATAAATAAATACACAAATAAATAAACTACAATTACAAATACAAATAAACTACTACAGGATGAAATATCCAAATCAAGATGATTTTAATACGTAATTATTGTTGAATTCAGTTTACAAACCGATAAATACAAATACCGACTCTCCTTCAAACCAAATTGTGATTTCTCTGCACACTCTTCATCTTAACCGAAAAATCGAGAGCTCTTCCAAGGTATTAGCTTACGTGTTGCATATTGTTCTTCAGAGGAGTTCCGCTACCAGGCAGTCGCCGTGGTCCATAAGGATCTCGAGATCAGCAGCATCGCCGGTCTCCGCGGCCTCAAGTCCTGCCACACGGGCGTGGGGCGCAATGTCGGTTACAAGATCCCCATCACGAAGGTAAACCGTACAGAGGAGTTGTAGCTGCAGTCATTCACTAGAAACCTGCCAAGAACTACATTCTTACTCTTGCTTGTGAAATGTTTAGTTGACGGCGCTTGGACACTATCTGGGACCGATGAATGACACCAGCCTTACATCCAGGGAGAATGAGCTGAAGGCGTTGTCGCAGTTCTTCGGCAAAGCATGTCTCGTTGGCAAGTGGGCGGTGGAACCAGAGTACAACCAGAGACTCAGTAAGTAAATTCATAAGTAAGAATTGCTACCTGAGCATTTAAGTTACGTTTGGGTTCGCGGACCTTAAAAATAGTTTCAATTATTCTCAATTGATTTTTCGAAGAACATAGCTCGTTATTCAAACTCACTAATCAAATAATGCCACAAAAGGGATTATTTTACGACCTCTCGTATTTCAGCAAGACGTCAAAAACGATTGTGGTGTCTTACAATAATATTTAACGTTTTGGAAACTGAAACCTGCGGGATTTGGCTCAGAGGGTAGAACACAAAGAATCAGCAATATTATAATTTGTTTATTACAGAGAAAATAAATGTTCATTGATGCGAAAAGAGCAATCAAAAATTATGAAAACAATATTACGTTCGATACGTCGGCAGTAGTGATGATGTCGTCTGGTTTGTTTACTTCCGCGTAAACAAGTGGATGGCGTTGACTCTTGCGTAGTGTGTCCCGTGAACTCCAGTCCACCAGCAGAATGAAATGACTGGATATGTCACCTCCTTCAGCTGCGATGCGATGATGTTGTCTAATAACCCCTTGGTTATCAGGACGTCCAGCAGTCCGTGCACAAGGAGTTACCTCCTCGAGCAGTTGGATCAAGTTGGCTCAGGCTGATGACGTTCGTGGCTGCAGACTCGTCGGTTTCTCCCGGAGTTGCAATTCACTAACTTTTATACTTTAACATTTACTGACTTTAATGTTGAAACTGTTCAGTTGATCACTTGTAACTTGAAATTGTCTTAATGCGATATTATTTGCCTCAGCATTAGGCTTGAAGTTTGAATTTACTGGGTTGACGTTTATACAAAAATGTTATTTTAATGTTTACCTTCGATCACATCGGCACTGTCTCGCTGAAATTATACTATATTGCGTGCACAAGGCTTCACGGTTCGCGAGGCAGGTCTCACTGCTCTGAGAAAACTCCGACTGATGAAGTTTGGCTGGTAGCCTGACGTTTTATACCCTCTGACATCGTTTTCCCTCCAAAGAATCTGATTGGTTGGTTTCGTACACGTGATAGCTAATTTTAGGCATTCTGTCATTTCTAAAGCCCGCGAAACGACTTTCTTTCTGCACGTAGGCCCATGCTTTTCTTGGAATCACTGAAAACTAGTCTGGCTGACTGGTTTTGTAGCGTTATCACAATGACTGGTTCACTTGTTATTACGTGGTGACATCACAATTTAGGTAAGGTCACATACTTTTTATATGGATTCACTCACTTTCTTGATATAATTGCACATTGTTAAACTTATTTGATTGCTCGTTATATTTTTGTCTATATTTTGATTGCTGTTGAATTTTAAAGATTGTAAGTTTACATAATGATTCTAATTAATTACTTTGTGTTCAGTTAACCTTGACTCTAAGAATGCCATGCTACAAGCTTGTTCATTCTTTAAACCTACTTCAAGCAAACATTATTATTTTTAAAGTTAATTTTCTAACCTAGATAGGCCAACTTGTTACAGAGCCCCCTGAATTCTTGTTGTTCACCTTTTGAATGAAGTCAAATTTGAAATACATTGAAATTTTGAATGAGAAAATGGTGATAAAACAAGGATTCACATAGAGACTGGACTATCTAGCAGGAATAATCTCTTCCTTTTGACAAACAAAAAGTTTCCTTCAACAGATGCAAGTTTATTTCCCCTTACAGCTGTCTAATCTAAACCTGAATGAATGAACTCACCCCTCCATCTACCAAAACAAAAACAAACCTCATCCTACCTCCCGGAAACGATGCTCAACTCAACCCTCTCTCACGATCCCGTTATTGGCCTAGTGACCTACTTTTGCTGGGTCATCATACTTCGACCATAACAATCAACATAACATTGCTGTTGTCATCAGTAGGAATCATTTGTTCGACGTATTGATTTCTTTCTTCCGTCCACGATCGAATGGAAATGAAATCGTTCCTTCTTCTGTTTTGTCTTGAGTTTTCACCCTTGAAATATCTTCAAGTAGCTGTTTCCAAGTAGAATCTTCCCTGTTTTCTTGAGCAGTGGTCGATGTGTAGTTTTCATTTTCGTCAGCTTTCTTCTTCAGTTCTCGTACGTTCATTTGCAGTCCATCTTGCAAGCAAACATTTTCGTCTTCTTCTCTCAAATCATTATTCAACCCTTTCTTCAAAACATCATCGTTTTCATTCATAATCACCTTGTCATTTTTCTCGTCGTGAAACTTTTCACCATTACTTTTAAAGTCGCCTATAGACTTCAAAACATCGCCAATTTCTTCAACTGTTCGAACTCTGTCGAAATCATCTTGATTCGCAATCGGAATCTGTAATACTTCCTTCTCGCTCACTTGTGGCAATACTACCTCGTAATTGTCTTCAAAATTCTTCCTTCGAAATACATTTTCATCTTTCTTCATCTCAGTAAATTCACGCCTACTTTCATCAACTTCTTCTTTGTCTGGTCCATCCAAACTTTCAATTTTATTCTGGACAATTTCTTCTGGCACACAGCCCCCCTCTGTACTCTCTTGTGATTGCAACGTCTTGCAAGCAGCAGCGTCTTCAATCCCTTTCTTGAAAAGCAAAAAATCTATTTGAAGTTGTTTTTCTATTGCAGAAACCTCTGCTTCTCTGGCTGCTTCTCGTTCATCCATCTCTTTCTTCCACCGTCTTGAAGATCCGCGTATATACTCTTTAAGATCCTCACGCTCTTTCTTCTGCATTCTCCTAATTTCTTCTTTTCTCTCTTTGAAACGTGTTTTCTCGGTCGACGCAAAATCTTGTCCCTTCTCTACTTTCCATTCTGTGCCGACCCCTGTTCGTTTCCCGAATTCTCATTTTTCGTTTCCTTCGTACCGGACTCTAATGGACGATTATTATTATTCCCGTTACCATGCCCATTTCTGTTATAGCCATTTCTGTCGTGACTGTTTCTCCCGTTGTTGTTGTTATTGTAATTTCTGTCATAACTATTCCTGTTATTATAGCCGTTCCTATTGTCATTGTAACCATTCCCGTTACGAATTGGCTCATATTGCTTGGGATCTCTGATTAGTTTTTCAGTGAATTCATCATGCTCTAAGTCAGTCAGCTCTTTTATCAACTCATCTTTAGTTTTGACTTTGCCTCGCACTATCACCCTGATGTTTGGTGGTAAGTGATTAATCAATATTCCAACCAAAACTTGTTCCGTCATATTGACCAACTCTGTCACATATTTTGCCTTGTTGATAATCCGATTGACATAGGTCACCATGTTTAGGTTCGAACTAATTTTGTATTCTCCAGCATAGATTGATCTGATTAGCTGATGCTGTACAGTTTGCGACCAATATTTATCTTTAAAAGCCTCTTCAAATTTATCAATATTCTCCACGGGATTATTTACATACCAGTCTGCTGCTTTTCCATGTAAACACTTGACAATGATTCCCAGCTTCTGATTGTTATTCACATTGAATGTTGAAAAACGCTCTTTGATTAGCTTCAAAAATTGCATTGCGTTTATTGGGCAACTCTCTTCCCCATTAAATCTTATTGCCTCTTGTATCAGCGACTCAGTACAATGTTTTGCAAATTGTAACTCGTTATTTGCATGACACATGATATTCGATGTCGTTCCAGTCTTCTTGGCATTCTCATCTACCTTTTTACTTACGTCCTCTATTTTCTCCTTGATAGCTGAAATGCTTTCATTCTTTTCTTTATCCTTTCTTTCAAATCGCGAGCTTAATGAAAATATCTCCAGGCTGAGTTTCTTGTCACGCTCATCGATCTCAGTGTTTATCTTTACCAATCCGGTATTAACTTTTTCCTCAACACTGCTCGTCTGTGCTCCGATTGATTCTACGTAAGACTTAATGACCTCCAACTCTGTGTCGACTTTATCATTTACTTGTTGTACTCTTTCCTCTACATTTGTGACCCTAGTTTCAACCTTTTTCAATCCAGCTTCAAATTTACTCGCGATCTCCCTGAATTCATTTTTAGTTTCTAATAGCAACTCCCGTATTTCCTTTCCTCTTTCTTCCTTCTCCTTAATTTTCTCTAGTTTCCTATTCATTTCCTTGATAGCTTCTTTCTCTTGTTGTTCTTGCTTTTCCTTTTCTCTTGCTTCCCTTTCCTTCATTAGGAATTCCATAACTGGATTAGAGGATTCTTTCTCACCGAATTGTGAATATATACTGTCAGCCCTGGCTTCTTTTTGTCTCTCTTCAAAGATTGGCATTTCAACATGAGGTAGCGAGTCATCGTGTTCGTCCTCCCCTATCACCTGGCTCCTAGTTACCTCGAGTTCACTAACCACTGACTGGTCCCCCGCCCCCTCTACAGTCTCATCTAAATCTACAGTTGACGCTAAACTTGCATCTCGATCTGCCATCGTAACAGATGTAATGAACTAACATGCACAAATCTACAGTTGGCTTTATCTTTACGTTAACGGGTTGATTCTATGTAAAATTCCCAAATACATGAAAATTTTACGCAATGCCTGTGTCCACAAGTTTCAGAACAACTGAGTAACTCTTTCACAATCAAGAAAACAATTATTTCTTTCAAAACAATTGCTCCCAGGAATGTTATTCGAGCCCCACACGTTGGGCGCCACTGAAACCTGCGGGATTTGGCTCAGAGGGTAGAACACAAAGAATCAGCAATATTATAATTTGTTTATTACAGAGAAAATAAATGTTCATTGATGCGAAAAGAGCAATCAAAAATTATGAAAACAATATTACGTTCGATACGTCGGCAGTAGTGATGATGTCGTCTGGTTTGTTTACTTCCGCGTAAACAAGTGGATGGCGTTGACTCTTGCGTAGTGTGTCCCGTGAACTCCAGTCCACCAGCAGAATGAAATGACTGGATATGTCACCTCCTTCAGCTGCGATGCGATGATGTTGTCTAATAACCCCTTGGTTATCAGGACGTCCAGCAGTCCGTGCACAAGGAGTTACCTCCTCGAGCAGTTGGATCAAGTTGGCTCAGGCTGATGACGTTCGTGGCTGCAGACTCGTCGGTTTCTCCCGGAGTTGCAATTCACTAACTTTTATACTTTAACATTTACTGACTTTAATGTTGAAACTGTTCAGTTGATCACTTGTAACTTGAAATTGTCTTAATGCGATATTATTTGCCTCAGCATTAGGCTTGAAGTTTGAATTTACTGGGTTGACGTTTATACAAAAATGTTATTTTAATGTTTACCTTCGATCACATCGGCACTGTCTCGCTGAAATTATACTATATTGCGTGCACAAGGCTTCACGGTTCGCGAGGCAGGTCTCACTGCTCTGAGAAAACTCCGACTGATGAAGTTTGGCTGGTAGCCTGACGTTTTATACCCTCTGACATCGTTTTCCCTCCAAAGAATCTGATTGGTTGGTTTCGTACACGTGATAGCTAATTTTAGGCATTCTGTCATTTCTAAAGCCCGCGAAACGACTTTCTTTCTGCACGTAGGCCCATGCTTTTCTTGGAATCACTGAAAACTAGTCTGGCTGACTGGTTTTGTAGCGTTATCACAATGACTGGTTCACTTGTTATTACGTGGTGACATCACAATTTAGGTAAGGTCACATACTTTTTATATGGATTCACTCACTTTCTTGATATAATTGCACATTGTTAAACTTATTTGATTGCTCGTTATATTTTTGTCTATATTTTGATTGCTGTTGAATTTTAAAGATTGTAAGTTTACATAATGATTCTAATTAATTACTTTGTGTTCAGTTAACCTTGACTCTAAGAATGCCATGCTACAAGCTTGTTCATTCTTTAAACCTACTTCAAGCAAACATTATTATTTTTAAAGTTAATTTTCTAACCTAGATAGGCCAACTTGTTACAAAACCTATTAATTCATAAAAATCTTGTTCAAACTATTGCAACTCAACGTGTTAGTTTGTAATATCTTCCACCTGATGATGTATGTACTTGATGATGATGTTTGTATGTACTGTATGTGCTTGTTTCTCTGATCAAAACGATATTAACGACTAAAACATTGTTGTAGAATCGACCTACTCGAACCTGTGCGAACTCTGCGAGAATCCGTCTGCTTGTGACTATCCCGACAGATTCTCAGGATACGACGGCGCACTCCGATGCCTGTCAGAGAATGGAGGAGAAGTGGCGTGGACCAAAGTCTACTACGTCAAGAAACACTTCGGGGTGCGTTGAATATTACTTCTTTTGTTCACTTTCTTACCTCTGACAGCTTTTGACAGGTCGCTTGATGCTCACTATGGAAAGTTAAGTACCTCATAGAATTAACTATTGAATTATGACATTTTAAGTTGATTTGATTTGAGTTGAATGTCGATTTCTTTTTAAATCTAGCTGTTTCACTAACCCTCATAATATTATCAAATTATAATTGATTTTTGAAGAGATCACATAATTATGTGCTTCTGATTTTTTTCGAACGTTTTTTAAAATAAAGATCTGAACGGAAATTGGTGTCGAGTTGGATGCAATGAAACCGGACTGTTGAATGTCCTACAGATCGGCGGTCGTCCTGCTACTGAGGTGAATGCTGAGGACTACAGATATCTGTGTCCCGATGGCTCGAAGATTCCCGTCACGCCGAGTCCCGAATGTCACTGGGCTGCGCGACCTTGGCCGGGATACATCACGACCGACGATCTGCAGAGGTACAAGTTATATCCAGAAGTAGGGTGAGGGGGGGGGGGGTTAATTGAGGTAATAAAGATACCTAATTCTGCCTTCAGTGATCTTCAGATTATAAAATATGTTAAGATGTATTTGTGAAATGTAAAAGTGTTGCCATCACTCTAAAGTCTGACTTCCAGAATTTTGTATGCGACTTATTAAAATGGAGTCTCTTTTTTACGTTAAATGTTTAAATTTTACTTTCAATTCGGAACCATGCTATCACCAACTTTAGCAGAAGTGACAAATGGAAGCAGGATCGTCTCTTCTTCTCTGTTTTCTCTAACGTCTTGCTTGCTTTGTCCCAGCGCCGTGCCCGAGATGCGAACCCTGATCTCCGAGGCAGAGACTATTGGCGAGCGAACGCACGTAGAGTGGTTGACGAACGTTCTCTACCTGGACAACAAGACCGTTGCTGTTGACAACAAGCAACCAATCTCTCCACAAGCCTACCTCGACAAATGTAAGTGCCATGGATATTATAACTCAGATCGAGCGATTTCTATACACCACTAAATAAATATTAACACTGCATGTCTTTTGTTGGTGGAGGTGCCGTGTTGTTAAACTATAAAGATGCAGTATAGGAGAGTGGACACAAGTTTACCAGTGAAAATTGAGTTGACAATATGATGAGTTACGTGGTAATACCTTCATTGAGGCAGAGATTTTCCCAGTAGATCACTGTTAAAATGGAACATGTTTAAAAAGATAAAAGAAAACATCTCTTTCTCGTACAGCTAAATGTAGAAGTTATCAATAACTATCCATCAATAAGGTATCTGGAAGACAACTTCTGAATGTCAGTGTCCGCACAGAGTTACATTCCAAGGAAAAATGTTTACCGGATGATATATGAATAATGTCCGTCTTCCAGCCAACTACACCGACGTCATATCTCGCAACTGGGGCAACAAAGCACCGATCCGCTTCTGCGTGGTTTCTGAGACTGAGCTGGCGAAGTGCGAGGACTTCTCGCGGTCGGCGTTCACTCGCGAGATCCGGCCGAAGTTCGGGTGCGTGCTGCAAGCGACGCTGCACGACTGTCTTAAGGCCGTGCGCGACGGCACCGCTGACGTCATCACGCTCGACGGCGGCGAAGTCAACACGGCGCAGAGGCGAGTACACGAGTTCACAGACACACTTTCATCGCACTGCAGCCATTCTTACAGCATCACTCATCTCGTATGCAATAGGCTATTCAATAGAATTCAATAATTATATTTTTTGTCTGGGGCTTAACGTCGCACTGTTCTGCAGCGAGGCTAATTAGTAGGGTACCTTCCCAGCATTTGCCTGTCCGACAGAGGGAATACCACGAAAAAAAACATTCAGGAACGACAGCCGCGGGAATCGAATCCGGGCCTCCGGAATACAAGTTCAGAGCTTTACCACTCAGCTATATATCTGCAGCGCGATTGTGTAAGCTTCACTTCCGAGCTAGACGACCATCGTATAATCTCGTCCATCGTCCATCTCCTAGATGCTGAGTGTGTAAATCACTTTAGAGATGTAGTCCGTGGCTAGAGGTGTAGTACTCCATCTCTAAAGTGAGTTACACACTCAGCATCTAGGAGATGGACGATGGACGAGATTAGACGATGCTCATCTAACTCGGAAGTAAAGCTTACACAATCGCGCAGCTGTTCCGTTTTTAATTCTATCACGGAACAAAAATAAATTCAGGATTTATTCCAACTGTCACTATGCGTCCTTCCAATTGAGACAAATTTTTCATTGGAATTTAGGTCTCAATTTTACTAATTACATTAAACATAGTATCTAAAGAGAGATGGGAAGGGATGAAAGAAGAGAAAATATCCGGCTGGGGCTCGAACCCGGGATCTTTCACTTAACAACTGAGCTACCCGGCCTGACGAAAGTACATTAGTGATAAGACACTAATGAGGGATAGAGATCTCCGAGGAGAATGGATGAAGGCCTTCATTCCACCGGTTTAAGACCCGGTTCGGCTGATTTTTCACTTCGCACGTCCCTTTCTATCATACTGCATCACGAAAGTTTTCTATAAAAACCAGTTTCTTCCAATTGAGTTCCTAATTCTAAAGAGTATAAATTATTCTGTTAGGTCTGGGCTATTAAAATGTAGTAGGCGGTTGCCTGAAAGTCCAAATGAAATGATGATACACGTGTTCGAGTGTCTTGTTTGAATTACTGATGATTATTGCAGTGATTACAATCTGAAGCCCATCGTGTCCGAGCAGTACGGAAGTGATCGCGAAGGACTCTACTACGCAGTCGCAGTGGTCAAGAAAGAGTCAACTTACCAGTCAATTGCTGACCTCAAAGGCGCCAAGTCCTGCCACACTGGCATCGGCAGAACTGCAGGTTGGAAAATATCTAGTGGAGCGGTCGCTCCACCCAGCCAAGTCGTACTATACACTCACAGTCACTCAACATACCGTAAATGCCTAATAAACTGAGGAGCAGACCAAACACTTTTACTGTAAGCAACAACATGGCATTTTCGGCCTACTGGATCTTAAAATTGGAAAATCTCACATTGTTGTGAAATGTCTTAATTTCGAGCTATGGCCCACCCCACCCCATATACCAAATTTGGGAACAACAGGTTTTGCCATTTGCGAGCTAGAGGGCCATGAAAACAGTGAAATTATACCCCTTCTTAAAGCTATCTGATGATGATGATGATGATGATTCAGATATCAGGAAACATTGTTGACAGGGCCACAGCCTAAACGGCTGAACCGATCGACCTGAAACTTTTACCACATATGCACTTTTGGCGTCTGATGATACCTTGCCTCTTGTGATTTTTTGTGCCGCCATTTTTAAACCGGAAGTGACGTCATAACTCAAAAACGTCTGGACCGATTAGAACGAAATTAGCGCCATTCGATTAAGATAGTCATCTATATGAAGTATCAATAAAAAAAATATTATTTTCTAATTTTCTAAACCGGAAGTGACGTCATAAATACGCAATATTTAACTTATTTCAACAAATTATACTTAAAATACATACATAATTAACTTACATTGTAACATAGACAATACAATTTATATATTAAAGGTAGCAGTGTTCTCGGCCGCCATTCCTGAAACCGGAAGTGACGTCATATATCTAAAACGCCTGTACCGATTGCAACTGAACTAGCTCCTGCGTATTCATTCTGCTATTTATTTGAAAAATCAATTGTGAAAAATGAATAAATAAATTAATGGTACCGGAAATGGCGGCAGGAACCACTAAATGAAACCGGAAGTGACGTCATATATTACAAACGGCATGACCGATTTTACGGAAATATAGGGATTAGGAATTCAGATGGTCGTTCATGAAGGTATCAACTAGATAAAACTAGATTGTTTTCTTATTACCTATACCGGAATTCGGCCGCTATTTCAAAACCGGAAGTGACGTCATGTATCGAAAACGGCTGGATCGATTATAACGAAACTTAAGCTATTCTTCTTGGATAATCATTGTCATCTTATACCAAACGCAACTTTTCATAGTAACCAAATCGGTTGAGGCGTATTTTTTTAAAGAAATTAGTCCCTGCTCGGACATGTGCTACAAGCTGTATGAATAAACTAACAAAAGAAGTGATATCCCAGAAAAAACACTCCGTGTAAAAAAGGCAGCCAAGTCTCTTTACTTTAAAAAAATTCAACACCGAAAAGGAGTGATATCAAAAAAGGAGCCAAGTCAATGACATTTCCAATATTTAATCGTATTTTTGAAATAAAAGAATAAACACCGAGAAATACTTTACAAAAGGACTTGGCGCATCGTTTTTTTAAAGACATTTCTATTCATAAGCATAAGTCATTTATATACAACAGTCATTAAGAATTTTTAGAATAATAGGGAAACATCCTTCAATTACATATTATACATACCTACTGTAAAATATTTTCTATTTGAATATATACGCGATGAAACTTGTTGTCTATGTTTTCTATAAATACACAATAGTTATCTTCGTAATATTGTTTCGTGGTCAACATAATTAAGTCTCATGCGTTATACCTTCTCATCATGAAATACATTTCAATTAATCCACATTTTATAACAATACATTTCACAAAGTACACAGTCACATTGTATTTCTATTAAAAAAAATATCTTTATACTTTAAAAATATATAATAGTGTTCCATAGATTGTTAGTAATTATTTGACAACGTTTCATGAATTCCTTCAGTTAAGATCAAATTATGAAAAGATACCCTTCTAATATCACCATATTAACAGTACTGCAAGAATATGTATGAGCCCACTTCCAATTGTTATTTAATTCTTCCATCCTTATATTACTTATCTATTACAGCATGAAATCTTTCTTCTCGCCATTGACAAAACTATAAAATAGCCATTACTAAAAGTAGCTTGATTCATAGATTCTAAATCTAATAGAAAGAGGAAAATGTACCTACTTGTAAATTTCTTTCCACTTTTAGGATAGAATTATGTCTTTAAAAAAACGATGCGCCAAGTCCTTTTGTAAAGTATTTCTCGGTGTTTATTCTTTTATTTCAAAAATACGATTAAATATTTGGAAATGTCATTGACTTGGCTCCTTTTTTGATATCACTCCTTTTCGGTGTTGAATTTTTTTAAAGTAAAGAGACTTGGCTGCCTTTTTTACACGGAGTGTTTTTTCTGGTTGACTTTTACTCGTGAACATTTGACACAAAACTAAAACCAATCATTTAGATTTCGAGTTAACAAATCGTTAGAGTAAAATCATTCTTAGAACAATTTACCATTTTATCTTATTTCCGAAAGACAAACACTTTTCACCATTATTTTGTCATTATTCAATATTACAAATGGTGGCAGATACAGGATTTTTTTCACTTTATTTTGAGATGCTATTGAAACTGTTTTCAAGAGCGTTAGAACCAACTCTAGTTGCATACATTATATTCTAGGGTAGTTAGCAACCCTAGTTATTTGTTGGTTACCATTGCAACAGCTGTTACTTTAAGAGAGCCTTATCCGTCACTCAAGTTCATTTTGCTGGAGTTTTTCCTATTTTTGTGTTTCCTTAGAGCTGTCGGAGCCATGTAACTTTCTATCCATAACATTATGAGCGTTGGTCACAATCGGCCAAATGTTGGTTACACTTTGCAGTGTTTCACATTTTCGTTGAATTGCAAATCGATTATGAAATGTTCATGAAACTTTGACTGACATTGTGAATGGTTGTCTCTGATCAGGATGGAACATTCCTCTCTACACTCTGCTGAACAAGAACCTGATCAGCAAGACCACGTGTCCTCACACCAGAACCGTCAGCGAGTTCTTCTCTGGAGGCAGCTGCGTTCCTGGAGTCCTGGATGCGGAGTACAACCCGCTCGGCGAGAACCCCGAGGCGCTCTGCTCGCTCTGCGCCGGCAACTCGGCGGCAGCGGGTAATCATTCAGAACAGAATCTATCACTTTAGCGCGTACTGAAACGGAAGTTATCAACATGCAGTGGTCGAATTGGGGGGCTGCGGGAGGATGGCATCCCCCCATGAGAGATTTCTAATTGGTGACAGAGTAGAGTTCTAAACAAACAGTAAGATTGGGCCCACAGCACTACGTATACTCCAAAATAATATTAATTCAAGATCATTTTTAACATTAATAAACTCTGAAGACACCATTTGTCGAGATAAAAATGAGAGAAACAATCGCGTAGAAAAGCACCAAATTCATCCCTGAATTTTTTTCGGGGCTGTGCGCCCTGGACCCATATGGTACTGGGAGGCCCTCCCCCCAGACGTCCCATTAACCGTCCCATTAGACGTCTATAAACAACATTAAAACAAAAACATCTCGATACATACTATGTTTCAACACAAGACGATCACTATAGACAACTATTGACAGTTGACACACTGATTGTTCAAATTACATTTGTATTCCTTTAGATACCGAGACTCAAGTAAAGACGAAGTGCCACCTCTCTTCCGACGAAGACTTCTTCGGGTACAGTGGCGCCTTCCGGTGCTTGGCTTCTGGAACCGGCAACGTCGCATTCGTCAAACACACCACCGTGCCCGAGAACACTGGTAAGCGTCTTAGAAATGCACAGCCACATCGTCATCCTCGGACAGCCACTTATTGACGCCGTTTGATTCCAGATGGACACAACACTGAGCCGTGGGCTGCAAACCTCCGCTCGGCTGACTTCGAGCTACTGTGTCTTGACGGTGGGCGCGCTCCCGTCGACCAATACAAGACGTGCCATTTGGCTGAAGTTCCGCCGCATTCGGTGCGTACACATCATCGTATTCGTAAACCATTGATACAATTAAATAATGGGTATTATCGTAGAGGAATTAATAGCGTGGCTTCAATAATTAATAAATTTAGGTGCCTGTAATGCACGGATCGGCAACCTTTTTTGGTCAAGTAGCCAATTTCCCAATTATAATAAATTATATAATAATGGGTGCCTCAGTAGCGGTAATGAAATACAAAACACTGAAAATAATAAATTGCATGACTAGTTAATTTTCATTATTTTGTTTATTTTGATATTTTGCCCGTCAGAGCGTTTTTGTTTAGAATTTCAACAATTTAAAAGTGATTCAGGGGCTCTAAAATGAATAAACTGAATCTAACAACATTCCAATTATTGCCCCATAGGGCATTTCTTTTTAAATTTTTCGATTCCAGATTTTGATTTAAATTATAAAGAGCCATTCAAGTGCCACTTACGAGCCGCAGGTTGCCGGCAACTACTGTAATGTAACCTTTAGGGGTTCTCCACGCCCGTTGTGACTTCTTTTCATGGTACATTTTTATTTGATGGGTATGAGAGCTCTCACCCAGGAAGTGCGAGGTCCTGGGTTCGAGCCCGCTCGGCGGGACATTTTTAGCTTCGCACATTCCTTCCTATTGCATCCTAACTCCACTGGAAGACTTCCATAAAATACAGAATCTCAATGTGAGTGATCACGTCTTGTTCAGGTCGTGACGAGCAACTCCAAGTCTGCGCACGACGTTGACGCCATCAGGGAGGCGGTGATTGGTGCAGGCAACTTGTACACCAAGAGACAAGATCTCTTCAGGCTGTTCGGACAATATCATGGCAAGAAAGATCTGCTGTTCAAGGTAACATCCGTGCATATTACAAGTGTGGCAGGAATTGCATTTTGAATCAAATTTTCAATATGTCATTCTGTTCAATTTTAAATGTATCAACATTTTTCTTTTCTCTTACAGGATTCTGTCACTGGCTTGGTGTCTGCCAGCGGCGTGTCTGAAATTCAGACGAAATACTCAGAGATCTTGGACACAATCAAAACCTGCAACGTCCAAACACAGAACTGATCTAATTATCATTGTACGGTTTACTCTATAGCCAGAAACAATAAAACATTACTTTTAAGCATTTATAAAATAGACAACGTTTTTTTTATTTTCAATCAGATACCTACGTGACTCGCATCCCTAACGCACATTTATCATAGGAAATCCAAAAAAAATAAGAATATTTGTAAAAATAATTTCTGAAGCACACAAGTCAGGGTCAAAACAAATCTTCATGAAAGAATTACAAGAAATGAAATACAAAGAAATAGTTGCACATTTTATTGTTTTGAGTAATTTCTGGGACACACGCGAAGTCTTGATTATTTCATATTATTTCCAACTGTCTTTGATGACGAGTCTTAGTAGGCATATGCAATGTACTCGGGGTAGAACTCATTGTCATAAAACTTGACTGTCACTCGCCTCTGATCGCCCACAGCCGTGTCAGCTGTGTCCTTGATCGGCAACTCCGACCAACCAACTCCCTTAAGGTGGATTCACACGGCCGTTCTAAACTTCGAGTTTGAAACTCAAGTTTGCCGAAGTTCCGAATCACCGTTCCAAAAACCTTCGTGTGAACTATGAAAAGATTCGAACTGTGAGGATTGAGTTTCAAACTTTCATAGTTCACACGGGAGTTTTTGGAACGGCGATTCGGAACTTCGGCAAACTTGAGTTTCAAACTCGAAGTTTGGAACGGCCGTGTGAATCCACCTTTAGCCTCTGATCCGACAAGCACCCGGCACAAGATCTCCGCCCCCACAGGTCGTTTCCGACAGCACTTCCGTCCCAGATTCGCGTGCGTCGAGAAACTGACGCCCTGTCCGTAGCGGCATCGCGACGCCTGCCTCCAGTCGAAGTTGACGCTCGCGATGGAGGCGGCGTTGTACGATGACGTCACGTGCCAGAGTGTCATCTCTTGTACGGATGCCGCTGGATGGCGCGCCTCGTACTCCTCCTTCTTCAGTTGATAGCAGCCCCAGAGATAGGGGTTCTGGACTCGCACGATGCGGACGTTGCTCTTGGCTGGGAACTTTCTGACGTGCTTGTATTCATCGCTCTCCATCGATAATTCAACTAGTTTCAATGCTTGGTTCGCACCCATTTCATCCCAGTTGGCCGGCTTCTTCTTCATGACGAAGTCAGTAAGTGATGACATCTCTATGTTGAAATGTTTCTCCTGAAACAGACGAAACTATGAAATCGATCGACTCTCGATAAAATAAAAATTCCCAAATCACTAAGGTCGGTGGCATACTATTAGAGGGTGACCGCGTGAGTGGATTTTCACTTACGTCGGGTCATGTCACGAAGTCATTTTTTTTTCGCGCGCACTCACGCACGCAGTTACCTAAAATGATGCACTCTCACGCAAACTCACGTAGTAACAGCTCACGCATAATACCATAAAGGTAAGAAGGGTTTTCTTACCTCTATGATAATACACTTATACATTGTAATTAATTTGGTCCATTGTCATAATCACAATACATGTTGATGGAAAAGCAATATTGGTGTCTTTGGAGCTTTAAATTTATTTATAACGCAAAGGAAAATTTTGCGAATGATTATTGATTATCCTTAGTCCCAAATGAAATGTTCAATCTTGTACAAAAATAAACACAGTTTTCAAATATTCGTTTGGTAGAAGTAGATCTTTAGGACACACATTACTTGTGTCACACACAATCACGCATCACGCGTGACGAGTGAAAAGTGAAAACTTTGTGCACACTCACGCACGACATTGTCATGAATGCACAATCACGCAAACTCACGTTGAAATTCAAGAGTCAAGAGTGACTTACTACGTCACGCGGTGAATATTTTACATAATATTTTCAAGCAATATTTGTCAAAATTGTACTTGGTAGCTGCGCCGCTGTACGATTTATGCTAATTTATGTGTACGGGCGTCTGCGTTAAACTAAACCACTTTCGAAGTGTCTATGCGCACCAACTTTTGACGGGACACATACTTTCATAACTAGGTGGGAATAGAACCCAGTTCTATTGGCACTACAATTATTTGTTCCGAAGCACTTGAAAGTCAGTGGCGTCGGAACCGGGGGGGCAGCAGGGGCACGTGCCCCCCCTAGACGTCTGAAGGGGGGGCAAGAGTATCAATCTGCCCCCCCTGGTAACGCACAATATCTTTAAAAATTACTCGATAAGGGTTGAATTTCAAAAAAATTCGCTGCGCGGCATTTGTTATGTGAGAATCTACTGACGAAATTAAATTGATTTTGTTATTTTACACCAAAATCATTTGAAACCAGCCTTTAAGAGTATTAAAATTTTAATAAATCGCTGCGCGGCATATTTATATGAACATTCCTGATATGAGTGAAAGATTAACTTTTGTTTTCTTACAATTAAAATGCACCAAAATCATTTGAAACCTGCCTGTGGGTAGAAATTAAAAAAAAATCCGCTGCGCGGCATTTTAATGTGAGAAATGTCTAAGATTTAATTTCATAATATCTGCATTTGAAATTGGACCTATTGTGAATGCGAATAAATGCGGATATATCATCAAAAACTAATCACTTTTCAAGTGCATATAATTTTATGACACTTTTCCACATTATATTTTTAAGGCACTCACTTTTTTGGCAGTCCTGACATGAAGAGGATAATGATCATCCATTTATTTGTTCAGCTAAAGATAGGTTTAAAAAATGTGAAATCACGTAGAAACACACCAAATTCATTCCTGAAATTCAAAATTTTTCCGGGGCTATGCGCCCCGGACCCGCATAGTACTGGGGGGCCCTCCCCCCAGGCCCCCCATTGTTTCTCTGAGCATTCGTGTTTCCCACGCACATTGTCATTTACTGTATTATTTTTTCCCTTACAAATTTAGTCGCTACCCTACCTAGATCCTAAGCAAAATGTGCCCCCCCTGAAAAAATAGACTTCCGACGCCACTGTTGAAAGTTGGTGTGGTGCGAAAGTATGTGGGAATAGAACTGCCAGTAGTGGCTATTCCCAAAAGTATGTGTGTGTCCCGTCAAAAGTATGTGGGCCAACTACTTTATTCTTTGATCTTTAAAGATGACCTTGAGATGACCTTGGGTGTTCCTACTGGTATTCCCCGTGCGTATACATACACCATGGGTGTTACCTATGTCTGCCATGGTGGCCTATTTCGCACATAAATTGTACTGTGTGTAGCCTAGGTCAAGTGTTAGATATCGAACGGAACGTTGTAATAGCATGGAGTTCTAAACCAATGGTAATAGTAGATTATCCTACTCAACTCATAAATGCACCTCTTATCTGGTTTCGTTTACACGCCCCAATGACGCCCACACCAACGCTTATGTGATGATTCCACGCAAACTAAAGTAGGTAGGTATGTACATTTGAAAATAACAGACGTTGTAATGAACTCACCTGACGAACAGCTGTATCAACTATTAAGTATGTAAATACCGAGTAAATATTTCAAAGCTCAGTCGTTCAGTGTTCCCGTCACCCCACAACTCTCACTCTCTCACTCTCAAAGAGAATGGCTCACTCTGCTGTGTCGTGCGCGACGTTGCAATCGTCTGCTTGTCAAGCCACTCTACCTGCGGCTAGCGCGGGTTTTAGTTTGTTTTTATATGTTGCAACGTTGTAGCAAATACAGGTTGTAGTCACTCCAGAGCATGCTCCAGAGTGAATGGAAAACACAGCCTTGTATACCTAAGATGAATAGTGTATCCACTGAACGTATTTAACATTGGGCCGAATGTAGATGATTTTGGGCGGCGAGTTTGATTGTCTCTCGATCGCAGCGCTAGTCTTCGCTGCGGTCAAAGTTTCAACTAGGAAATTTTATTCTAATTTCTCATTCAAAATGCCATTTTAGGAACATATTTTGAATTATTATTATATTATTATTTAAATAAAACAACTCTGGTTTAATAAATGCAATAACAAAGGGTAAATAAGATAATAAAATCTTAACACTATGTAGTTCTCCCATATGCCGCCAGGATCGCGTCGTTCTTGAGACAGTTCAAGGTCATATTTTATTCTCAAAAAATGTTACACGTTTTCGCGTTCAGTGGAAACACTATTCATTTTATGTATACAAGGCTGTGTTTTCCATTCACTCTGGTCACTCTGCAGCCGAGAAAAAAATTATGCTGACACAATATGTTCAGCTGTTCTTGTGCAGACTGATACTAGACAGTCTCAAGGTCAGCAGGAAAGGCAGTTTGTACCGTCTATGCGGTTTGTACTTGAGGCTGTTCTATTATAGTGCAATGCTGTCAACAACCAATGTTCGTGTATACATTACCTCTTTCACCACCAAGGTGCTGTAAGTTGTAACTTGTAACAGTGATAATATCACAGCTATCAACTTCAATTTTTATCTCGACCTATCTTATAGTGGCCAGTTACTAGCCAGCCACTATCATTCCATTCCATTACCACTCCATGTATTCAATTTTGTTATCCAAAGGACAATACAAATATTAAGATTTTTAACAATGTCAATTTATTTGATGTAATCAGGATGGTTGGTCTGCTCCTCAGTTTATATAGGCATTTGCAGTACAGTACGTTGAGTGAGTGTGAGTGTACGACGTCGACTTGGCTGGGTGGAGCGACCGCTCCACTAGATACGTACTCGATTTCCAATGATTTTATTTTTTAACATCCCACTGTTTTGCATCAAAGCTATAATTGAGCGAGCGTAGCGAGCGTCTCCTTTCGGCTCATTTGGCACGGACCTCTGTTTTATTTTTATTTTTATTTTTTTTTTCTGTTGGGTGAGGCTGTACAGGTCAGAGTTTTTCTTCGATCGATCTGAAATTTTGCACACATGTAGAGACAACCTTTTCTGTTTGCAGGCCCCAAATTTTTTTAAAATCCATTCATTGGTTAAAATTGAAATAAACATCTCCTGATAGGTTGAAAAATGAAAATGGTATTCGATAAATCTGATCAAATTCATATTTTGGCTATACAGGTCAGAGTTTTACTTTGATCTAGCTGAAATTTTGCACACATGTAAAACCAACCTTCTCTGTTTGCAGACCATAATTTTTTTGAAATCCATTAATTGGTTAAAATTTAAATAAATATCTCCTGATAGGCTGAAAAATGAAAACGGTCTTCGATAATTCAGATCAAACTCATATTTTGCATGATCATTAAGACCAACATTGTCCCTTATTTTACAAAATTTCATCCCAATCAGTTCAGAACGTATGAACTTATTAACATTTTTAATATCTGTCAGTAATGAAGTATCAAAATGAATGTTTTCCAGTGCCAATTGGATTGAATCTGATTTGTTTTATTTTAACCAGGGTTCTTAGATGCTTAGATGTTATTTTCAAGTTTCAATGAAAAGCATAATAATATGTTGTGTTGATTGAGTTATCATATTTCAATTCAATATGGATGTATATGTTTTCTGTGCTTGTGTACGCATTTCCGGTTCGAGAATTTGCATGTCCCCGTGCTTGCTCACCAACGCGTTACACTGAGCGTTTTCCTAGTAATTTATAATCTCTGCTGTCCGAGCTTTTTTCTTGTAGTTTGGAGAATTAATTATTCATCAATATTGAGCAGATGGTTATTCAATGATTACAAAGCTGGCACTACCAGGTACCGGTAAAATATATCAGTAGTGTACACAGAAATATTTTTATTTCCTTTCGGAACTAAGTAATAACAAATTATATTATTGAAGCGTGATTGAAGCACACATTTTCATTTCAAATAGCTGCCGCCATCGAATGATCCATTGGCATTCGCTCCGCCGTCGGCAAAGATCGGAAAAATGCGAAGGGAGCCGAAAGCAACAGCTGATTTTATTGACACACCAACGAACACGTGTGTCAAATACGCCGTGTGTTGTGCAGTGAGTGACATAATAGAAGAAGACATGCGGTCGTTATTGAATTTTAAATATTTATTTACTAGTTTTTGCAGATGTTTGTCTCAAGAACGTCCAACAAGATTAAAAAATGAAGCTATTTCGCGTATTAGAAATATTGGTATTTTAGCTCACATCGATGCTGGTAAGATTCATACTAAAATTAGTACCTTACCACTGTATAATACAATGTATGCTTGTAAGAAGATCAAATAAATACAAATACAAATACAAATTATACCATTAGATGTGTACCTATATAATTGGTAGAGACCTTAACCAACATAGGTAGTTATACTGATATTTTCTATTCTTAGGAAAAACTACAACAACTGAACGCATGTTGTTCTATGCTGGGACTATCCGTAACATGGGTGAAGTACACCACGGCAATACAGTGACTGATTTTATGGACGAAGAAAGATCAAGAGGTAGGTCGGTACTACCTACCGAAGTTTAGGGTCAGGAGTCAGGACCAATCATTGACATATTCTGATTCATGCTCTAGTGCTGACGGATGCTACTCTATAGGCACTGTGCATCAATTCCCCTAGCGCCACTAGTGAAAGAAATCGCTCTGTTAGCAGGAGAAGATCTTCAAATAACCAAGCAACCGAACAAGTGTAAACAAATATTTCATAGCTCCAGGGGGCTAATTCTTGAGATTCACGTTTTAAAACTTTTTTCCGTTTACATTGTATAAAACTGGAAACAGTTGACAACTATTGGTTATAGCCTTCAACTTTTTTACGTTTTAAACAATGAAACCGTGACACGGTTTCAAAACGTAAATCTAAACAATGAACTCAAGAATTGGCCCCCAGGAGGCCAATTCTTGAGTTTTCGTGTTTTGAAACCATGTGTGGTTTCATTGTTTAAAACGTAAAAAAGTTGACAACTATTGCTTAGCCTTCAACTTTTTAACGTTTTAAACAATGAAACCACACATGGTTTCAAAACATGAAAACTCAAGAATTGGCCCCCAGGAAGGGTGCACATTCATATTTTCATTATATTTAGTGAAATTTTGTACACTAGGTACATTACAATTTTCATACCTTGTGAAATAACGTGTAGATAATGTTCTGATACTAGACACATTTTTAAAGTTTAAGAATCGATAAATGCATAATGTTGCAAAATCATAACATAACTGCAGCACCTTTGACTCCCTGCCAACCTTGCAACCTTGCAGATGCAACCTTGCAACCTTAACTATACAGCTAGGGTCAGCGTCCCAGTTCTCGTCCACGTCCCTAATCTCGACCACCATTTCATACACCACCATTTCATAAATGAATCTTTAAGGTCTAATTTATCATGGAATGCAGCAAAGTTGGGACATTTCACAATCAGATGTTTTAAAAATTAGTTTATGCTGAATTGTGCTAAAGGGTGACGAGAACTGGGACAGTGACCCTAGTTACTTCTAATTGGGCAATGTTTAATTTGTGTGAACTGCATCCCTTTAATTAAAAACAAGTTATCTTTAGGGATCACAATTGCATCTGTGTCCGTGACATTTCCATGGAAAACTTGTTGCTTCAACTTAGTGGACACACCAGGACATATAGACTTTACGATGGAAGTGGAACAATCGCTAAGCGTCATTGATGGAGCCATAATTGTACTGGATAGCTCAGCTGGTAGGTACAGCGATCAAATAATTCTTAGAATTATTGTACATTAATTTTTTTTAGAAAATAATACCCAACAACAGTAATAATAGAGCAAAGAGAAGTGTTTTTGAAATGTGTATCTCCTACCCTAACCCAATACTCAAGGCCCAATGTGCTTGATTTTAATTTTTTTTTAATCATAATATTTGTAGAATCTAGGTAGTACCTAGGTACATACTTTTCTGAACATTGAATATTTTTTGAATTAGCTAAATAATTTAAATTAAATCATTGACTTTTTAAATATTAAATTGAATGTGCAATATTATTACAGAGTATTTATTATAAAGGGGCAATGAGGTCCTGTGTTAATATAAAAAAATCTCTCTCCCGAACCACCTGCTATCAAATCAATTCATTATGCAAACTAAATCAATTCAACTAAATTAAATGCCCATCACAAGGAGATATTTTGAATATCGAGAGAACCAAAATACTTTTTGCGTCTGAGGGCCTCTAGGAAACTACAACTACCTACCTACCTACAATAAATAATTTATTTCAGACTATTTAAATAGTTTTCACATTTGTTCATATTAGGAGTCGAGGCCCAAACAGTAACAGTATGGAATCAAGCTGACCGATACTCGATTCCAAGAATTGTGTATTGCAACAAGATGGATCGTAAAGATGGAGATTTAAATCTATGTCTCAAGACATTGAAATCAAAACTAAGAATTGAACCGTTTGCCATACAGCTCCCGGCATATAGCAGTAATGGAAATTTAAATGGAGTATTTAATCTCTTATCGATGGAGAAAGTTATATGGAATCCAGCTGACCAAGGAAGGAGCTCCACCATACAAAGTCTTTCGGAGAAAGACGGAGACATATGGGAAAATGCTTTGAAAGCAAGAAGATTACTAATTGATAAACTGTCTGATGTTGACAATAGTCTGGCCGAAACAATTATTGAAGCAGAAAGCTTGGATAATGTGGATACAGATACACTCACGGCGGCATTACGCAGAGTTACACTGGCAAGAACTGGAGTTCCTGTTTTGTGTGGAAGCTCGTACAAGAATGTTGGCGTACAGACATTAATGGATGCAATTGTACAGTTTTTACCTGCTCCAAATGAGCGCACCTATCAATTAGGACAATACTTTGGGGATGATCTATGTGCCCGAGCTTTCAAGGTCATTCATGACGATCAAAAGAGACTGCTCACATTTTTTAGAATATATTCAGGAAAAATAAACCAAGTACGTAAAAACTCATCTAAAATGTTTGTAGTCGTTAGATGATTAAATAATAGTGTATTATAGAATAAGTTACGATTATTACAACCAGCAATTGTTTTGTTCCTAGGGCCAGAAGATCTATAACATAACACAACAGAAAACTGAACAAACTGTGAAGATAATGATTCCGTATGCTGATGATCATGTATCTGTGGATGAAATCTCTGCCGGTAATATCGCCGTGCTGTCTGGTTTGAAACACACTATGTCTAGCGATTTGGTGACGACCAATGCCAGTGCAGCAAGTGCTGCGAAGAAATTGTATAACAATCAGAAGCCATCAACTCATCTTGACGATGGAAGCATCTTCGGATTGTCTACAAGGATTCCTGTTCCTGTGTTCTGGTGTTCTGTTGAACCTCCTTCGCAGGTGAGTGAGAGAAGTAAGTTGCTTCAAGTTAACAATTCACCACAATGCATTCTTTTTCAAAAAATCCTCTTACTTCTTTATTTACTCCCAAATAGGATGTGTGGTGTAAAGTGCACTGAGAAAAATAGTTCCATCATAAAAAAAATTAAAAATAAAGCAAGAAATTCAAATTGGGAGCCAAATGAATGTCAAGTTGATGAACCTCCTTTCCAATTTTGTAAATAAACAAATACCAATAAACGTGGTCAACCCATACATTAAAAAAATAAAGTCTCTGGTTTTGCCATAAAATTATAACTGTTTTATAAAAGCTGTCTACTGACTATGGCCAAAGTCGGAATTTTCACACATATTCATTTGATATTAACCTTTACAGGCTTATCAACATCAGCTTGAACAAGCATTGACCGAACTCCAAAGAGAAGACCCTAGTCTACAAGTCTCACAAAGCTCTGATTCAGGTCAGACTGTCCTCGCTGGAATGGGCGAACTGCATCTAGAGATCATCAAGAACCGAATCATATCCGAGTACAAAGTAGATGTCGAATTAGGTCCTCTTCAAATCTCTTACAAGGAAGCAATAGTAAATAGAGTAAGAGAAAGTTTCGAAATGAATCACAAGATTGGTGCATCCAAGCACAGTGTAAAAGTGACCCTCTCTGCTTGGCACCGAGACCTGCAAGGTGATGAAAGAGACACTGTGATATTAGACAAAAGTCCAGAGAGTGCAGCCAACACTACAGCAATTATACCACGACACTTGCAGGCTGTTAAACATGGGGTTGAAATTGCGTTAGCTCATGGTCCCAAACTTAATTGTCCTGTAAGTACTATTCAAAGGAGTAAGATTTATTGTCTAATATCAAGGTATTCCTAAAAACTAATTTAAAACATTCTCCACTACAGATGGTAAATGTATCTATAATGCTACACTGGCTCGAAGTCGGTCGGGGTACATCGGACACAATTGTTTCCGCTGCCGTCAGTCAGTGTCTCCGCAAGATATTCTCGTCATCTGGTACGGCTCTCCTCGAGCCGATCATGCAGCTGGAAGTTACTTCGCCATCTGAAAAGCTCTCCATTGTGTTGGCTGACCTGTCTCGTCGGAGATCTGCTATTCAGAATATCTCTAACCGTGGTGATATGAGAGTCCTCTTGGCACTCGCTCCTTTAGCAGAGATGCTCGGGTATGCTAACGATCTTCGGACAATATCATCGGGGCTAGCCTCATTCACAATGGAATTCCAAGAATATCAGACTATGGGGCCACAGGAAGAAGCAAAGGTAATAGAAGAAGTTACCGGGTTCTTGCCAACGTCAACTGAAAGTATATAGGAGGTATTGAAACTGCTAAATTAGCCAACTATTGTACAAAGGGGCTTGAGCGAGTGAATACGGCAGGAGTTGGCAACCCTTTTTGGTCAAGGAGCCAATTTCCCAAAAATTAATAAATTCAATAATAATGGGAGACGCATCAAATAGAGACGATCAAATATATAAAACACTGAAAATAATACATTGACTTGTTTATTTTGATATTTTGACGAAGCCCTCCCTCTAGTTGTTGCCCCAGTGCGTGTTTTTAGAATTTCCACAATTTATATAAAATGAGCAAACTGAATAAAATAACCTTCTAATTGTTGCCCCGCAGGATATTTTTTTTCTTTGAATTTTTCGATTTCAGATCTTTATTTAAATTATAAAGAGCCATTCAAGAACCCCTAAGGAGCTGCAGGTTGCTGACCCCTGGAATACGGTATTGATGTTATCATGAATGGCTACGAAAGTATGAAAGAACACATTATTAAAAATTAGCTGTACAGTCATTTATTGTCTATATAAATAATATTATATAAATATTATACATCTACAATTATTCCACTTCTATACAGTATACCATAGTTATGCAATATTAACACAACTATTAGTGAATAGGAATTTGAATCAATAATAGTATCAGTATCACAAATAGGTAGGTATCAACCCCAAAACTGAACATACAGTATGCACACACCTAGTTACAAACATAATTTCATATATAATAAATAACAAATAAAAGAAGTGTAAGAAAACATACTAAAATGTACATTCAAAAGAGTTGGGCAGACCGCAGAGTGCGGTCTTCACAAATTTTCCTTAGTAAACTCTCAAATATATTACTGTTGCATTTAAATATTGCCAGTTTAGAAGTAAAATAGACTATTGGTGGGAAAACCAAGTAATATAAAAATGTAGCTTAACATTGTACTGGTATTTGACAAGATTGTGATATGTAAGCATAAAAAAAACAAGAAAACAATCTAAATACATATGCATGATGTTATTTATATGAACTGCAAATTTAGATGATTTGACCACCGGTGGGATTGGAGCCCACGACCTTTATTTAGCTTTATTATTATCTATTAGCTATTTATTACTTATCTAGATTTATTTATTTATTAATCCCACAACCGAGACTTTTTAATCTGAATATTTAAATGATTCACCGTAGCTCATTTGTTTGGTCTAGATCATTATACCGGCAATCTGGTCGTGGGCTTAAATCCCACCAGGAGGGCTATTCTAAATTTCCTTGTCGTCTCGTTTCACTTGATATGGTCACACTGCTATCTATTTAACATGGTAGTGACGCCGTATCAATTGATACGAGACGACAAGGGAATTTCGTGAACACGAGGGTTAAGAATAACCCCCCAGTGGTAAAATCTTTTAAATTTGCAATTCATATACATAACATCTTCCCATCTAAGATTGTCACAAAAATTACGTCATATCCATGATTGTTGACACTTATTCTTGACTCACTTTAAAGACATTTTTACCTGCCACTTGACATGCATTCATTTGACTGGATTTGACATCTCCCGGCATAATGTCACAGAGCAGAAGTAGTGGCAGTCCGAGCCCTATTTACTGCAGGTTAACCTATTATCTGGCCTCAGCTTTGTACATTGGCATATTGTTTGAAACAAATAACAATTGATGGAATGGTGCCTACTAGTATCTGCAGTCAATATGTTGTCAATATAATAAGATGTCGATACATTCTAATAAAATTTAAGACCTAAAAAGATAATCACACAATAAGCTAAATTTAACAATTTGTACAAGCTCTGTGAAAATTAATAGGTATATAATACATACAATTATGTACTACTGTCTGCCATGTCAATTAAATGAAGTAGTATGCTGAAAGTAGGTACTTCAATTACTAATTTTCTTCTTAACATGCGCAAGTCCCGGGCACTGCCATTGAAATTGAACAGCAGTTTGATTGTGTAACTTTCATTTTGAGATTTATGTCTGAACATTTCGCATCTAGCCAATGGCAAAGCAAGGTGAAAAGTAGACTCTTACGCTGTTGGCTAAATATGAAAAGTTTTCGGCATTATGTATCAAAAGGAAAGTTACACAATCTGCTGGTGTGAAAGATATTGGAAATTGCCTGATATCTTTGGTTTAGGTTGATATTGCAGCAAGATAGACAGACAGACAGACAGACAGACCAAATACCTTCTCTAGTGTAGGGTAACTCAGTTCAAAGAGAGTTGAGGCTATCTTGGAAATGTGTAAGCGTTCATGTCCATGGGACAGAGCGTTTGTAGCTGATTCTTGCTTTGACTCGAGTCCGTGGCGTGCATAAACGTCAAGCTGCTCGGCGTCATGATAGGACCAAACTGGCGAGGCAATATCTCGCTGATGTTCACCTGAAAAGAAGTACACATTGTATCTTGTCACTAGCAGTGAGATTTACACAAAACAGCTACTACAATAATAATAAGTTAATATAAAATGTTATTGAAGAACATCAATGTTTTATATTTTTTAAACGTTTAGGTAAATATTAGAGATGGGCCGATTCCGAAATTTCACGATTCCGATACCGATTCTTAGCTCCGATTCTTGCGATTCCGATTCTTCACAAATACCTACAAACCTCACTGTATTTATCACCCTTTGTATTTTGCCCTCAGGTAAGTAATTAAAAAATCAAAAAAGTGGTAAGAAAACAACATTTAAATGTATTTTTAATGTGTTAGATCTTTAATTTTGTTGAAAAGTAAGTAGTAATACTAGGAATTGTGCTTTGGGGATGTTTTTAACCTCAAATATCAAGCTAAAAGGGCGGGATTTTCAAAAAGAATCGGAATCGCTAAAATATGGACAGGATCGGAGAATCGCGATTCTTCCGATTCCACTGGAATCGGTGGAATCGCGAGAATCGGAATCGGCCCATCTCTAGTAAATATTAATAAACCTTCTCACAGTTTCAAAATATAGAAAAATAAACAGAAAATTCGTCAATTTCACAAAGAGAAACTAACCTTGCCGCCACTTAGTCTGTAGGGTGGATTATTTGCGAAGCAGTGATCCAAGTGCTGCCTATGCAAGATGAGTCCAGCCGAGTACGAGCTCGGAGCTTCGAACACTCTGAGCAACTCGAGATGTACGTCATGACCTTGCTCTTTGAGCTGTGCGCTGAATGTGCTGTCCAAGTTGTCGGTGCCGGTGGCTGCCCAGAGCAGCCGATGTATCGGGTTCATTAGCGTGAGCAATGACACATGAGATGCGAGCGATCTGATACCAGCTGGATGGTCCTCGGCCGAACCCTAGAAGTGGTACAAACAGATTCACTACACATTTGCTGATGTGTTGAACTTTTGTAAAACATTGTCTTATTAATAATGCAAAAACGTAGTAGTACAAAGTAAACATTGCTGTAAATGTTGCTGATGATGGGATTGCGTTTCATATTTTAAAGAAGGTAGGTAATTAATAGTATCCTATACTATAGCAATGGCTCTACATAAGCTCATTTAATAGTACTTCCACAGTCCCTTACTTGGCAGCTCGTATCCTTTTTCTCCAGTATCAATCTATATAATGTGATCGTGGCAATATTGTCTGTCACTCCTTGGCCCAAACCTCGGTTGTCATCTTGGTTCAATCTTCTGTCTTGCATTATTTCCATCTGACCTTCTTTGAGAGAAGCCATGCCTTGGGGCTGAGCTGTGATAAGTGATAGTCTGGATATCTTGTCCTCTATGTATGCTATGTTTGGTAGCGGATAATAATTGGCCTGGAGAGGCAACTTAGGAAATCTCTTGCGGCGAATCATCTGCCGAATAAAACAATAATTTATTTATCAAGATATTTATGCCTGGGTAAATGGGATACATACAGAAATAACCCTGGACTCTTACCTAACATTGCATTTGTTTAGTGCTACAATAGTATCAAGTTCAAGGTCGGTGCTACTATGGGCATTTAAGATGTACATGGTTCTTAGTAGCACCATGCTATCAAAATGTGTGATATTAGGTAGGGCACTGATTTTTACAAATCTCGTGCATGAAAATAATACAAGCGCTTCACTTTTTCTTAAATTATATAGACTACTAGGACTACTAGACTACTAGGAGAAATATGTACCCACCTGCAGTCCATTAAGATCAGTAAAGAACTCATCTCCATTTTTAATGTTACTGGAGAACCTCATAACCAGCTCGTAGTTATTCTGAGTTGTTATGTCAACCAGATTCTGTATCTCGATTCCAAGACTCTCGGATCCTGGCAAGCAATAACATTAAAATAAAAAACTTATAAACACACAGCTCTGAATGTGAACAATGCAGAAACATTACTATTGACGAGTTCTCACCAGGAGTGTTACGCAAGGTGACCGTGTGCTGAAGACCAGGCATGTACACCTTCACTTGTGCCATGAGCGGACCTTCGATGATAGTGATGAGAGGAGATTCCACGGGCACGGTTTGGGCGTCACCATCAGGGAGGAACAAATATGCCCCACTACGTTCTGCTCCAGGTCGGGCAGAATACCTTCAAGGATGAAAACCAAATATTATGTTTATAAAAATGTTAGATTTAAATCAAGACTACTAATTAGCACTCGACAGTAAACGCCACTACATGAGACAATGTTTTCATCAAGACCTGAGCTCGAGACAATCTCTCAACAAATTAAAATGCAGAAACAGAACAACTGAATCATAATTTAAAGAATACAGCTGAAATAATATTTTGGGTTAAAACATTGGTTCTCGATTTGAGACTGAGACTTTGAAATAACTGATCGGGAGGGTTATTCTAAATTTCCTTGTCACCGTGAAACGACATAGCACACCAAATTTACTAGTTTCAATGTTAAATAAAGATAACTCAATTTCGCAAGTAACATGACACGACAAGTAAATTTAGAATAACACTATGTGTAAAATAATACTATGGTCGGTGACAGGCAAAGATGAACCCACACTAGAATGGGCCGCCCTATACCTGGCAATGCTAAACTGGGTTCATCTTTGCCTGTCACCGACCTTACGTGTATCTTTATACAAACGCTCCACTAGATTTAACAAAATATTCATGCTGGTTTAGCAGGATGGCATGGCTTCAATGAGCAGCACTTACTTTGCAAAATCCAAATGTATTGGCAGACTGAACATTTCCTTGTTGAGTCGAATAGCTTTCAACAGGCCTTGATTGGTGAATGTTGCCGTTAGATGAGCATTGTGGACGGAGAAATCTCTTGGCTCATCTATAAGATCCAGCTGAAAGCCTTCTATTACCGGCACATCGCCCACCAAGTTGATCACTCGAATGTGTGATATCATGTTTGTCCTGTAAAATAACAAACAACCATAAATACTGGGGTCCGGTTTAGGGTATTTGTCAGAATGACAGTGAAATTCTCCACTCACATTAGATGTTCGTTAGGCGTGGAAGCTTGCACAAAGTATGTGGCGAGCCCAAGCGCAGGAACGTCAACGATAAAGGAGACATCAAACTGAGAGCTCGCTACAAGAGTAGAGTGGAGAAACACTGGAATTGTTTGACTCGCAATTCCCACACCTTCTGCATTCACCACCTGACAATAGAGACACATTTGTGGATCAACAAATTGAATCAAGACTGGAATTTTAATATTCCAAATGACTTTTTAGTATAATTATATATCTTCATAGGCTTTTCTTTCCACTAAAACAGTAGGTAAAAATGTGCTAACGATTTTAAGAGAAAAACAATTTTACGTTGGCCGCCACACTCAATTAAAAATGTCTATTAATTATTGTACTGTTATTAATTAATGTAAATTAATTAGTTATTAATGTCTATTATGGCACTAATTAATCGAAGATTCAAATTTTACATGATGAAAATCTCCGTTTCAGGAGAATTCGACTTCTAAAATGTTAAGTCAAGCTAACAATTTTAAGTAGCTACAGTTCGTTCAAATCTTCTTTACAATGACTATGGTGGCGCCCCCCCTTGCGAGAATGATGTACTACGCTAGCACCAACACAACAAAATGAAAATCAGCTAGAACTTGGCCCTGCTGAAAATTCTTGCCAAGATCTTGCAAGATCTTGCAAGATCTTGCTAAGATCTTGTATTAACCAAGATCTTGCCAAGATCTTGCTAAGATCTTATCAAGATCTTGGATTTACCAAGATCTTGACAAGATCTTGGTAAGGTCTTTGCAAGATCTTGTATTAAACAAGATCTTGCTAAGATCTTACCAAGATCTTGGTAATATCTTGATAAGATCTTATCAAGATCTTGACAAGACCTAATCAAGATCTTGCTAAGATCTTACCAAGATCTTGCCAAGATCTTACCAAGATCTTGGTAATATCTTGATAAGATCTTATCAAGATCTTGACAAGACCTAATCAAGATCTTGCCAAGATCTTACCAAGATCTTGGTAAGATCTTGGTAAGATCTTGGTAATATCTTAATAAGATTTTATCAAGATCTTGACAAGACTTAATCAAGATCTTGCCAAGATCTTGCCAAGATCTTGCCAAGATCTTACCAAGATTTTTTCAAGATCTTGCTAAGGCCCTTAGGAAAATTTCCTATAGTATATTTTGAAGTAGGTATTCCAAAGTATTATGTAATAACGTGTAGTAAACTATAGTATGTGCTATAGTACTTGAAGTACATGCAAAAACTTACTCCATAATACCATAGATTACTGAAGTAAATTCTACAGTATCGGTGGTAAACTAAAGTATAAACTACAGTATTTTTACTACCGCTGAAATAGACTGTTTTTTACTCTGGAGTAAATATACTTGACCTACTGTAGTAATTGTTGATAAATAAATAATAATAATAATTCTAAGTATGTACTATAGTGTTTTTACTACTTGCGATATATACTGCAGTTTTCTATAGTAAAGTTATAGGGAACGTACTTCACTGTAGTAATTCGAAGTATGTAGCTAGAGTACTTTGACTACAGACAGAATAAGTTTGCTATAGTAAGTTCTATAGGTAGTATATATACTTCATTGAAAATCTATAGTATCTCATCTGTAGTAAAGAAAAGTGTAATCTACAGTATGTTTACTATAGCCGATTTATATTGTAGTTTAGTAAATTCTGAAGTATCTTCATTGACTTTTTACTACAGTATTTGTAGTAGTAAGGTATATAAACTACAGAATTTTTACTTCATTGACTTAGAAAATTTGCACCACATCACCTAGTAAAATAAACTATAGTAATTATACTACAGAGCGTGAGCTGATATATTTTATGGGGAAATATCACAGATCAATTTACTTTATAAATAAATCTTAATATTTATCGTTTCTCCTATTTTATCATGTTAATAACAATATAATGATCCACTAAATAATATAAATATGTTCACTTAAATATGAAAACTCAATATGATCACTATTAGCGCAGCTAAGTCTTGTCTGCACCGGTGGCCTACTCGGTAAGACGCTCGACTACGGACCACGAGATCGCAGGTTCAAAACACGGCGGTTCCACGGGATTTTATAATTGAAATGTGTAATCAAACCTTGTCCAATACTTCAGAAGAGGTTTCCCGAATGCAAATGAGTATTCATAAATATAGAAAATTTTATTTTTTTATGAAATTTTAACGTTTTTTTGGCAGCAAAATGTACAAGATCTTGCTAAGATCTTGCTAAGATCTTGGCAAGATCTTGCAAGATCTTGTTTACAATATCTTGCTAAGATCTTGGCAAGATCTTAGCAAGATCTTGCTAAGATTTTTCAGCAGGGAGGCGGCACATTCAAGTTAGCGGATTCACCTTGGAAAGTTTAGGTTGGCAAAGTGGAATCAGGCGGAAAGTCTGGATGGTGCTGCTTAGTTACACCCTAGCGGCGCTGTAAGCGTAAATTGAACAGACTGTAATATAAATATGATCATAAAATTACTGTAATACATACATCCCATATGATTTAATCTTTTAAAGTATAAAGAATTGAGTGCTATTGAAATTCATGTATATAAATATAATTTTATATACCATTTTAATTATTCAATGCCACTTGAAGACAGATTTTCTCCTGATATTCACTTGCTGCTTACTTCCCTTTAATGTAACACTAACTCAACTTACTTACGCTAGCAAGTGTTTGGACGTTGGAAACTCTGGAAACCGATAGAAGTAACCTTACAGGGAATCTCCTTTAGGTATTTTACATACGCATTTTCTGTATCATACCGTCATACGCAAATATTCCAGGTATATGGCAGCCTGACCAATTTATTAATCGTAGCAAGACTGATGGAACATATTAAATAATGTTGATTATTGGTCAAGTGCATGCAAAAAAAAGTAGCTTACCTAACTGAAACTCAAATCTGAAATCTGCTCTGTAAGATTCCCATAAATCACACATTAAACTACGTCTGCAAGTGGGGTAGACAGATTCCATAATGTCATTAAGCAAATTCACTGAGACATTTGAAAATATCTTCACACAGCCACGTACCTTAACTTGTGACATAGAGACTCGCACAGTGACCAGCTCCTGTCTACGGAATGTCAACGAGTTGTAGACAACGATCTTTCGAGATTCGAGACCCTCTCCGAGGATAAGAGTCGTCTTCTCCGGCAGGCTGTAGTGGTGTTTACGAAGGTCGTCGAGGTCAAAGAAAACACTCTCTGGGGTCGGGTCGTAGGCAACCTTGTAAGAAACAAATTGAGTTGGTACATGTAGATCAACTGGGTTTACAAAACACAAGAGTGTATGTCTAGAATAAAGTAATAATAAAGTAAGTTAATACCTGTGGAGATGACAGCAGAAAATGAGCAGCCTGCTGTATGACATGCTGCATTCCTTTAATCGATTCAGTCATCCTAAGGTAATCAAAGACAAAAATTTATATCAATAATTAATATTACTTAGTTACTGCAACCTTCAAATCGTAAAATTAATTTGTCTGCAAACTTTGAACTTTGTTTATAAGTAAATCAATGCAAAGCAGTATGCACCTGATATTTGGAATATGCATCTAATCAAAGACTCAAAATGTCCTCGATTGCACATGTTATTCTATGGACAAAAAGTTAGTGGTGGCCGAATAATTGAACATAACTATAACATAATTGAATTGAGATTACATATATGAGGGTTCATTGTTTTGAATACCGCATGTTCTACTGCTTACCGATAGGCAACATTCTTCTTGGTGATAATTTGAGGAGCTAAGAATACTGTCCGAAAAAAATCGAAGTCTGATCAGAGTTACAATAGTAACTAATTTCCTGTAGATACTCACTTGCGACCGTAATCTTCCATGACGTGTTCCCTGGCTGTGCCGGCCACGCCATCGTGGTGCTGGAATAAACCGAGACTCTGCCTGGCATCGGACAGCAGCTTGGTGAGCCCCCACTCGGGTCCGAGCAGCCAGTCCGAGTTTGGTCGACTTCCCCACGCCAGAGAGAACAAGATCTCTGCAGACCTGACAGACAAAGCAAACATTTGAAATTTAAATCTGCCAGGAAGAAGCCTACTTCTGCACACATATCACGCAACACACTTTGCATACTTCACTCTTAATTTACACCATTCTGTTTGAATGTATGAAAACAAAAGTAAAGCATGGCATATCTCAGTGACACGTACAATATGCGGTTACAATGTAGAGAATCAATGTAGACGTAACTATTTACATTACAGCAGCATATCATAGACTAGGAGACACATTCACAATTAGTTTAATTATCTTTTCCAGGTAAACTTGTTTTGTTTTTGTTGTTAAAAGAATCTTTTTAGGAAAGCATTTGATTGATCGATAGTTTTGTAATAGAGAAATGAGGCCCTTTAGTTTTACCTGAGATACGCTAGAAGTACTCGATCAATACGCTTATAAAATGGCCTGGAAGTAAAATAGCCACTCCAGTAGTGATCATCACGGTCTGCATATGTAAAGAAGTCTCCAGACAAGGTTGGAAAACTTTCCGGAGACATGGACAATCTGACGGCTTTGAAGTAGTCACTCAGAGTACCAAACTGGATCTGAATCAATGTAGAAACAGGGATATATAAATGAAAGGATTTAATCATAAATTTCATATCCAATAAATGTATTAGCAAATAACAAAGTTATCTTACCTCCACATGCAGGTTGTCATTTCCATTCAGATAATCAAATATACTCTGATAGTTTTCATACTGTGCATCCCATTCAGAAGCATGATCATAACGGAAATCATCCCCCAGAGGTGCAAGAACAACATTAGTTCGGTACAGCTGGGATTTTTTGCGGTACTGATCCAAAAGCATCTCAGAGCTACATGAAACAAAGTGTATGTTATCAAAGAGATTACATATATATGAGGGTTCATTGTTTTGAATACCGCATGTTCTACTGCTTACCGATAGGCAACATTCTTCTTGGTGATAATTTGAGGAGCTACCTTCCACGGACAAGACAATCCATATCCTGGCAGTCGACGGAAATCAAATTGACAGCAGACCTTCGGATCAGGACCACAGGTGTGGGGGACATCATAGCTGTAGAACGGCATTAGGTGAGTCAACAAGTCCGTAGATCCGGAACCATCTGGAACATTTAAAGTCAAGGGGTTAATTATTGTTAGTACCTACTTCATATTTAAGTAAATGAAAGGACACATGAAGTTAGTAGTGCAGCAAATAAGACAATAAAAAGAGTACCTAACTGCTAGGAAAACGCTCTGAGTAACGCGTCGATAAGCGAGCATTCGTATTTGATGCGAATTCATCTATGTGAAACTTGCTGCTCTCTAACAAACCTTGGAAATAAGGGAGAAAATCTGATACAATGTATCAAAGTAGCAGTGATAATTTTGTATTTGAATAATTTTACAAATATTTCAAAACAAGCATAATATAATATAATGTCCGTAAAATGTCCATAACTTTAGAAGTTCTCGACCGATTTGTCTGAAAATAGTCCAAAACACCTAAAATGATAGGCCCAATTACCATGTAAAGTATAAGTTGTTCCATTTTTAATTTTCCAACCAGATTTCGAACCAAAACTATAGGTACACCGTACATGAGACCGCTCCACTGATATGTAACACTGGATAGAGCCTCCCTATGATAACAGCCGCCATTAGGTCAGGTTTTGGCGTCCCTTATGGAGTTTAAGAGCAAATCAGAAATTCATATGCCGTCATTTGTATTTCCTTCAAATTGTTGAAAATTGATAAAAAATAAACTTATTTCGTTGCAAAGAAGAGAATGTTTAATGTTCAATTGTTTTATTTATTTTATTTATTAAATGATTCATGTACACTTATTGATTGATTGATTTGTTTAATATCCTTTAATTTGCAAAGTGGGAGGGGTGTAGTAGGCACGTGACTTGAATTGACCAATCAGATGGTTTTGTGACGCCAATCTTGATCCTCCGTGTTGGCAACATTTTCGTATTTATCAAAGGCCGTCCATGTAGTATATATATATATATATATATGAAACAGACATATTTTTCGGTTCTGCCACGATTTATTGTTTACATACAACGTTTCGATGTGTTTTTACACACCTTCTTCAGGTAAATTGACATTTGAAAATAACAAAGTTTTGAAAGACAAAATATTTAACAATTAATAAGCAACAGGTATAAAATCACTGCTTCTTGGATTTGATGGAACTTGTCATGGATCTTGTAACTCGTACCTTCGGAGACTCTGGTTCTCGCTGCAGAGTGGCAACTTTGTCAACTGGTGGTTTTGACAGTGTTTCGACAATGGATGTTGCATTGGACACATTTGATTGGTCTAATCTTTGATTGGGGATAATACGAATCATGGAACCTAGAGACTTCCAAGTATCGGAGAGTTTTTGGCTCTCTAATTGTTTGTTGAGACAAAATGTTGGTCTTTTTTCTATTTCTATTGCCTCTCTGATGAGACGAGGCAAAAATTTCTCCGATCTTGCTATAATCTAAGTTCCCTCGTAATCGATGTTATGTCCTGACTCCCTTACATGTTGTGCTAAGGCTGAGGTGTTTTTGTCCTGAAAAACGTCTAGCCGATGTTCTTGTATGCGTTGTGATACATTTCTGTTTGTCTGGCCGATATAGCACTTATCACATCCCTCACATGGTACTTCGTAAACACCCCAGCCCTCAAGGAATACTTTGTCTTTGACGTTTCCAAGTACATCTCCTAGTTTTCTATCGGTATCGAAAATTGTTCTTATATTTTCTTTTGCCAACATTTTGGAAATACGGTCAGTAATGCCACTGACGTATGGCAGGAAGGCTCTTGGATACCTGTTCTCTTCCGTTTCGACTTGAACTTGAGGTCCTTCTTTTTCAGCAGTAGTTCGTCTTTGCCAAGCTTTCTGAATTGTACTGTTCTTAAAACCATTCATGAGAAGACCGTCGCGGAGAATGTTGTACTCTTCCTTTTTGTTATCTGCATCGGCTATTCGAACTGATCGAGTAGCTAGGGAAAATGCCTCAGAACGTATTTGCGTAGGATGATGATGGGAATTGGCCACGAAGTACCATGTGAGGGATGTGATAAGTGCTATATCGGCCAGACAAACAGAAATGTATCACAACGCATACAAGAACATCGGCTAGACGTTTTTCAGGACAAAAACACCTCAGCCTTAGCACAACATGTAAGGGAGTCAGGACATAACATCGATTACGAGGGAACTAAGATTATAGCAAGATCGGAGAAATTTTTGCCTCGTCTCATCAGAGAGGCAATAGAAATAGAAAAAAGACCAACATTTTGTCTCAACAAACAATTAGAGAGCCAAAAACTCTCCGATACTTGGAAGTCTCTAGGTTCCATGATTCGTATTATCCCCAATCAAAGATTAGACCAATCAAATGTATTAATCTTTGAGAATCTCAAATTGATTCCTGAAATAGTTCTATTGTGAATAATTTGGGAGTCATTAGAGACAAGAATTTCGAAAATCGGTTCACTAATTGAAGAGTTTGAAAGGAAATAAGGTGAGCTTGCCTAGAAAAGGAAAACAACTGAACAACACCACATGAAATATGGCCAAATTGTTTGAAACAACTATCTTGTTTGCAACTAAATGCCATAAAAAATGCTCAGCATGTCATCAGAATCAAGGTTTGGGATTTGTGTGCACCAAATGCAGTAGTAGTTGGACACATTTTGCATGTGGCAATGTTAAAAACAACAGATCAATCTGCCAATTGTGCGCAAAACTCAAATCCCCACCAAACAAAGATGATTTTCCAAAATACTTGCAAGAGATCTGCAATTCGCAGCGGCGGGTAATTCAACAAGATCCACCAACATCCACAGCACCGACAATGACATCATCCTCTGGTCTCAAAGATGATTCCACTAATTATCTGCTAGAGATATGCAAATCGCAGCAGCAGCTAATTCAACAACAGCAGAAGGAAAATATTGACTTCCAAGAAAAAATCCAATCACTGGAACTTCAGGTACTGGAACAGGACATTTACAGTGATGCAACGCCATGCCTAGTTCCATGTAGATTGGGTCAAACATCAAGAAATGAGAGAGGCAAGAAGAAAGGTGAACAAGGCTCTTTAGTCGAGAAGATCCCTATATTCGTAGAGGAGGGTTGTTTCCTAATTAATAATGAGATAAGTACTACTCATGGCAAAAGAAGAGTTGAGGTAGGTTCTTCTCTAGCAGGTATGAAAAGTCTATTGTGCATGAATACCGATGAGGAAACAAATCCAATAGACATTGAAGGTGAGGTTAGTCTTCTTCCCTTCAATTCATATAAGGTAAGTCTGGATTTAGATGATAATGATAAATATGAGAAAAGTCTTGTCTTTGAGAGCCCATGCTTTCTGGTCTCTTCTGGGATTTCAGTGGAGACTGTCGATCAGAGAGATCGACTTTACGATAGCCCAGCTGAGGCAAGTCTTCCTGAGATCATTACAGATGAGATGAGTTGCATCTCCACAAGCCCAGCAGCACCAAATCAGGACTTGGTGGTTGAGATGGGTCGTCCCTACGAGAGCCCAGCTGCCACAAATAAGAAAGATCAACTCTACCAGAGCCCAGCTGAGATTGGATTGCAGCAGGATCGCCACTACGAGAGCCCTTATGTCACAAATAAGCAAGATCGACACTACCAGAGCCCAGCTGAGGATTACCACTACGAGAGCCCAGCTGCCACAAATAAGAAAGATCAACTCTACCAGAGCCCAGCTGAGATTGGATTGCAGCAGGATCGCCACTACGAGAGCCCTAATGTCACAAATGAGCAGGATCAACTCTACCAGAGCCCAGCTGAGACAAAAGGAAATGATTCTACAGTCCGTCTTCCAGTCAAACGTCAGAACCAGAGCAAGATAAGACTGCGACGTTCTACTCGTGAAAACAAATCCAATCCAAAGCGGTATCGTTGACAATTACAGGCCCCTGTACCTGATACTTGTAGCAGTAGCAAGAACACCTCACCTACTGATCAGGGAACAGGGCGCAAGATTCATATTGCAGGCTTAAACGTCAGAGTACTAAATAATGGTTTTGATCAATTCAAGGAAATTATAACTGAAGAAGACGTAGATATATTCTGTATGACAGAAACGTGGCTGAAACCAAATCACCCTTCTGAAGATTATGCCATTGCAGGATATTCGTTGCTAAGATCTGATCGCACTAATTCTAGAGGAGGTGGTGTGGGTATATATATTAAGCAATCAATAAGACACACCATCATAACAGATATTGAGATATAAGAAGAAGAAAATGATGAAGATTTGGTCAGAAAACCAGAATATTTGTGTATTAAGATTAGCCTAAAACGGAAAAAGATTGCTGTGTGTGTAGTCTACCGGCCACCTGATAATTGCTACACTAATATCAGCATTCTGGAGAAACAACTTTCGACACTTCAAGGACTTGTTGATAATATAATTCTAATTGGGGATATGAACATTGATCTCTTGAAATCTGCAGAACCAAATAGCAAGTATCTCATTAAATTCATGAAAAAGTTTAAATTAAATCAAATCATTAAAGCCCCCACAAGAATAACAGAAGAAGATGTTCAGCAGCAGGATGGAAGTATTGTTAGTCGAGTCCAGACCTCCACTCTTATTGATCATATCTACGTTCAGGATGAGGACTCAGTAGTCAGCACCAAAGTATTAGACATATCCAAGATCATAGATTCACGTGGAAAGCCAGTTACTGATCACTGTCTAATATCTTGTACATTAGTTTACCGGAAACCAAAAAGGGAGATTCGGAAGATTACTTATAGAAACTACAAGAAAATTAATCCCCTGGAATTGAAAAAAGTTTTAAACAGTATTGATTGGAATATTGCAGAAGGTGAAGATGATATTAATGTAAAGCTAAAAATACTTAATGAAAATTTACAATATACTGAGAATAAGCTAGCACCAATCAAGGAATTTACAACCAATAAACCGAAATGTCCATGGTATAATGATAACATTCAGAATATGTGCAAGCTCAAGTCAAAAGCACTTTTGAAGTTCAAAAGAAGGCCATCTGCAGCTAATTGGCAATATTATTGTCATGTTAGAAATTACATAACAATAGCAGTGAAGAGAGAGAAAAGATCATTCATGAGGAAAGAAATACAAGCAAATTTAGGTAATTCTGCATTCTTATGGAAGAAACTTCAAGAGTGGGATATTCACAGCTCGAAAAAGCCAAGACAACTAATTCCTGAAGAACTAGCTAAGCCGGATTTGATAAATGACTATTATGTTGATTCAATACCACATTCTTTAATTGCTTCAAGTATAATTGATCAATACAAAAATAACACTCACACTATTACGTCAAAAAATGCCTTTGAGCTCAGAGCAGTTAGTACAGAAGAAATCGTTGATCAATTGAGAAAAATTAAGACCAAAGCAACAGGCATTGATAATATAAATATCAATACATTACTTCTATGCATGCCAAACTGTTTAAATGCTATACACAGTATTGTAAATCATTCTCTTGTTTCTGGAATATTTCCTGATCTATGGAAAGAAGGAGTAATAACACCCTTGCCAAAATGCTCACATCCAAAACATTTCAAAGACCTTAGACCCATTAGTATTCTCACTACAATGTCCAAAATACTAGAAAGAATTGTTGTGAAGCAACTGACTGCATACCTAGAAGAACTGCAATTATTATCTAATAGTCAGTCAGGATTCAGGAAAAATCGTGGGACAACATCAATACTTCTAGATGTAACTGATGAAGCGATCAAGGGAATGGAGAAGAAAATGGTTACAAGTCTTATATTATTAGATTTTACAAAAGCCTTTGACTCTATCAATCATGAACTCCTACTGGCTAAACTCACATATCTTGGAGTGGGAGAGATGACAATTAAATGGTTTGCAAGTTACCTCACCGGACGTCAACAACGGGTAAAATTATCAGCTAATAACGTATCAATGCCAAGGGAAAATAGAACAGGAGTACCACAGGGTTCAAGTATCGCTCCACTACTGTTCATAGTTTACACAACTGATATCGATGAGAGTGTGAAACACTGCAAAATACACAAATTTGCAGATGATACCCAGCTTCTATATACCTTTCGCCCTCAAGATCTAGCTGCAGCACAAGAGAAAATAAACGAAGATCTTCAGTCTATTGCTGCATGGAGTGAAAGTCAAGGACTCTCTTTAAACACTTCGAAGACCATATCAATGATTATAGGGAACAAATGTCAACGGATCAAAATACTTAATAGTGAATTTAAACTACATATAAATGGTTCTATTATTCCCACTTCAGAAAATGCAAGGAATTTAGGTTTGATAATGGACAGCCAAATGACTTACTCAGATCATATTCAGAAAGCAAATAGCAAAGCTTACGGCAAACTACGAACAATGCAAAGATTTAAACAAATTCTGACAAGATCAACAAAAAGCAAGCTTGTTGAGGCACTTATAATATCTAATTTGAATTACTGTGACATCGTTTACGGACCGTGTATTTCGAAGAAAGATGTAGGTCGTATTCAAAAAGTCCAGAATTCTTGTGCTAGGTTTGTATTCATTATTCAATATTAAGAGAAGACACCATATAAGTCCCTACATTCAAAAACTTCATTGGCTAAAGATGGAAGCGAGAAGAAGCCTACATTTAACATGCGCAACGCACAAGATATTGAGAACGGGAGAGCCAAAGTATTTAAATGATAAGTTGAGAAAGCGTCGTGATATTCACCTACGAGACACGCGGTCCAAAGATAAGCTAGACTTTGGAACTCATCGAAGTAAAAAATTCAAGAACTGTTTTTCCTATTCAGCCTCAGTAGCATACAACACAACAACAACAGAAGAGCAGACCCTAAGTTTAAAAGCTTTCAAGACGCTCGTTAAGGATAAACTCGCTATCATTCAAGAAAGAGAATTCGTGAAGTAATGATATTGGAAGACGAGAATCAAGATTACATCCTGCTGAGAATGTTTTTTCAGTGGTTTTCCCTCAGCTAAAAAGCAAATGCTTGGATGTTCTTCCAATATTACCACTGATATTGAAGCACAATTTTAATGACTATTATGAATTAAGAAGAAGTAGGTAAATGGTGAAGATGTGAAGCAGCTGAAGAGAAGAGATGGATGTATGGAAGATCAACGACTCGATTGTTGAATACAGACCAATTATGTACCTATTTTATGTGCTCAATAAATTACATTATTATTATTATTATTATCCATTGTCGAAACACTGTCAAAACCACCAGTTGACAAAGTTGCCACTCTGCAGCGAGAACCAGAGTCTCCGAAGGTACGAGTTACAAGATCCATGACAAGTTCCATCAAATCCAAGAAGCAGTGATTTTATACCTGTTGCTTATTAATTGTTAAATATTTTGTCTTTCAAAACTTTGTTATTTTCAAATGTCAATTTACCTGAAGAAGGTGTGTAAAAACACATCGAAACGTTGTATGTAAACAATAAATCGTGGCAGAACCGAAAAATATGTCTGTTTCATTAATAAGCGGTCACGAAAATCTTAGTCAAGAAATATATATATATGTCAGTGGACTGCTCTCATTACATTAGTGTGTGTACAAAAATCAGATTGTTTGGTTCGATAATATTAATAAATGAAATAATGTATATTAATCTCTCTCTTACTTACCCCAAATTTGTCTCCACCTAAAGTCCAGACTTTTCTCCCTTGCTAAGTACTTCTTAATCGAATAATGAACTCTTTGAAGAACCAGGTTCTCTAAGCCCGAACGTTTGAGAAGAAATGCCATCGTAGGAGATTGTCCGAATGGATCAATAGCCCAACTGCTGGTAGGTTTGATGCCAAGATTAATTCTGAGCCATTCATGTCCTTCTAACAGCTGTTGCATGATAGCAGAGTAGTGCGAGTTTGCCTCATCGGGCATCACCCAACCGCCGCTGACGATTTCAAGCTGGCCATTTTTAACTAGCCTGCAACATTTTATATTTATGAAATATGGTTTTTACTGATTCCCTCAGTTAGGTGAATGTTAATAAAAATACCAACTGCAATGTGAAAAGATTTTCCTCGAGTGGGACTCAAACCCACGACCTTCCGATATCCAGTCAGATGAACTGCCTCGGTAGCTCAGCTGGTAGAGCATCTGACTGGATATCGGAAGGTCGTGGGTTCGAGTCCTACTCGAGGAAAATCTTTTCACATTGCAGTTGGTATTTATTAATTTTATATTTAGTTTACAAAAAATAATGAATCATCTTCACACAGGAGGCCAAGTCTTGAAACTTACGCTTTCAAGACGCAAACGCTCTCGGACGTCATAAAGTCCCATTTACTGTAAGAATGATGACCTTGAAATCTACTGTCAACTGTTTTAATAGGTTTTAATATTGTTTTAATGACTGTATAATATATGTAATATTAATTGTAATGTTAATAAATTGTTTCGAATAGATTGCTGGATGACAATCAAATAAGTGGCTTGACTTTATGTTTCAATGTCGATCACTCTTACAGTAAATGGGACTTTATGACGTCCGAGAGCGTTTGCGTCCTAAAAGCGTAAGTTTCAAGACTTGGCCTCCAGATTGAGTTCTGTGTATTATAAAATATCTCAGCAAATGAGCCATAGGACTAACAACAAGTTACGGAAAACATGTAGAAGGGTTAATTATATTTAAAGCTTGTAACTCATTTCTCTAACACATTTTTATATTAGTGCAATGACTTTTAGTAGAAATATATTGATCATATTATATATCCTAGTATTCTAGTGTATCAAATGCAATCAAGAGTTATTGATCACAGAACAACTCATCCTAGATTAAACTTGCCACAGAGGGTATTGTAAAATCAAATCATTGTTTGTCTCCATCAAATTCAAGGTAGGTAGGTACTAGGTACCTAGGTAGTCTGTCTGCGATTTTAATTTTATTCGGGAATTACACACTATTTTTTTCAGAGCTTTCTTCTGTATCTGTACCACTAATTTTATTTAAACTCATAATAGAAATGCAGAAATCACCTTCCTTTATACAAGTACAACGTCACATTCTATTTCTCGAGATAATTGCAAATGTGGAGAGACTGAGAGAACAACCTGAGGCAATATAATAATGTATAAATATAGGCTTACTTCTTCACATCCTCCTTAACATCGGCTGCAATTTCATCCCACCACATTGCAAAGTAGCTTATTTCTGCCCAGATGAACTTTCGTCGTACGTCCTCTTTCAGTTTCGTCGCCATGTTATTTAGGATACTTCGAGTTTGGCTGCGATAGTAGTCCTCAAAAGTTTTTATCCACCCTGTCGACATTCAGACAACTTGATAATGAACAGAGATTCAATGAGTAGATTCAGCAAGTATAGAACAACGAAATTTAATACCTCTGGGGTTGGATTCACGAAAAGTATTATCTGCTAAAATGTATTATTTTTTGATTTAATACCAAGAACACAATGTTAAATAAAAGATAATAGGTACCAAAGACAGTACGTAGGTAAGTTAGGAGATAACTTCTTTGTAAATCCAGCCCCTGCTCTGCAGTTTGCACAAATAATGCATTAAAAATATTGCAAAGTATGTAGTACCTAGCTATATAATATGAGAAGGAAAATTTTCCAATCTTTTTTAATTTTTAAAAATAAATGTTAGGAAGGATTATTAGGTACCTAGGTAGGTACTGCAATTTGGAGGACTGTACTGAGTGTTTTCCAAATGTGCATAAAACAGCTGAGTTATTTATGTTAATTTTTCAAAACAATAGTGTTTCCCACTAATTTACGGTTCAAAGAAAAGTGGTGATGCATTTGTCAATGTAGTACAGTACTACGTTATGACCTTTCAATAGGTAGGTAATTTAATCCAACGTTAAGTATGTTTAATATCAAATAGTTAGGCAGGTACCTAGTTTAGAAATGACCGTATGGTATTATAGAACAATTGTAGAAAGACTGAAAAAAAACTTCTGAAACCTATTGTAAAGTAAGGACTTTACCTGGATCATTATGCGAGTGTGGTACCACAAAAACTTTCAATTTGTTACTCCTGGACCACTGTTGTGCTGCATATTCAATATTCCACCCTTGCTTCCAGACCCCACCATCGAGATTGTCAAACTTGACCTCTTTGTAGACTTCCAGCATCTTAAAAAAACATTTAGGTAGGTAAACCATAAAATAGAAATACATTTGGTCATAAAACATACCTACAAGTTTTAGTGAAAAGCTTGGTGTTGAGAGCTTCAACTATAAGATAGGAAGAGATAGACTGCGCTGGTATGGTCATCTTAGAAGAATGGATACCAAGAGGATACCGAAGAGGGAATTCGAGAGAGCGGGAAAGCAGAAGGGGCAGACGGAGAGTGAAGTGGCAGGACCAGGTGAAGTGGGATGTAGAGGAAAGAGGTGAGGAGTGGGGAACAGTGACTGCAGGAAGATTGTGGGAGGACAGAGAGAGGTGGAGAGACATGGTGGAGCGGCAGCAACCAGAATACGAAGAGGAGGAGGAAGAAGAAGAGTGTGATGTGTCAGGACCGGCCACCCGACATCACTGAAGCGAAGGCCCAAGATTGACGGTGGAATTCCACCCCCGGACTCGACATTGTGTTGGAAACGGGAGAAAGATATTTATGATTATGTAAATTTTATTTACATTTCTGTAATCACAACAAGTTGAATCTTTTAATAATAATACTAGGAAAATGCTCAGTGTAACGCGTTGATGTGTGAGCACATAGGTACTTGCAACATCCCCAGCCAAACACGATATAACACAATACGATTTTCTTTGCAACTTTCCAATCTCCATAAACACTCTGGATGAATAACAGATCCATTGCGTCGTGGCTTATCTACATAATTTTTCCAGAAATCTTATTTGACAACCCTTACTAAACTCTTAAAATGACAATAAATACTTGACCAAATGGGCTAAAAATATGTAAAAGTTTGTTTAGATAATGGTGGTCTTGATCACCATGCAAATTTGAACTTAATCGCAACATTTTGTTTTTTGACCAATCACTAATCAGAAGATATTATTTTAACTTTAACCAATTAGAGGATGTGGCTGAAACTTTGTAAGATTTGAGACAATGTATGTCGCAAAGACTTATCAAAATTTCAAATTGATCAGACCAACCAGTCGGAAGATACATTTTTTAAAATTTTAACCATTCAGCCGATTTAAAAAAGGGTCTGCAACGCCCAGAGATAGTCCGTACATGTTTGTAAAATTTCAACTTGATCGTAGAAAAACTACGACCTGTATAGCCTACCGACAGTAACAGAAAAAAACACATACACTCAAAAAAAGAAAATGGGGCGTGCCAAAAAGGGGGCTCGCTCAAAAATCTACTACTCTTTGAACTACACCAGTAGGTACTCAAGAAAGCATCAAACAATTTAAACTCTTCGAACTTCACCAGTACTCAAGAAAACATCTAACAATTAAAACCTTGGCACAATATTTTGGGGATCTTTCTATCCCTTCTATAAAGGGCTTTCTATAGGTAAACAAAAGAAGTGCAACTCACTTGGATGTCTGTTGTGGGAATGGAGTCCATAAGTAGACCACAAGTCATTGGCAGCTTGGAATGTAGAGAAGTAGATTTAGTCGAGGTCCGCAATATCTGCTCGCTATGCTGTTGTAAAGCTGTGTTATTTACCAGTAAATAGTTTATAGATTCTTTAATAACACCAACAGCTTCGTGATGCTGATTGAGATTGGCTTCTAATCGGCTCAGACGATCTTCAAAATGCAGCCATTTGTTCTGTGTAAAAAACATTGCAGTCAAAATCATCTCGAGGATTAGGTCTTGCGATTTTATTTAAAATCGGAAGGTAAATACATTTCTTTGCTTCGTTCTCTGTAGTTGTACCTAGGCTATACCTACTGCCTACTAAAAACATGACAGAGAGGATTTGCATTCTATTTCTATCAACCAATCACAAGCTACAGCAAGCAGTTTCTGGACTTTTGATTGGTTCCAAGATTAAAAAACGGAAAACTCAAACCATAAACCTGAGGTGGCTTAATCCACGTCCTGGCCGAGTTAATTTTTCTAACATTGGTAGATAATAGCATCCAGACACTAAACGGTTGACATTTTTACAAAACTAATAGCATATTCAAAATCAGGGGGAAATTATCTTCAATTTGATATAGTATAGCACATCATTCTAGGATTTTTTTGATTATTTGGCCTCAATGCCTCACTTGCATTGATTTTTTTACTGGGTAGTAAAAAAATTTTGGAAGTAAAACATTTGTCATTAATGGACTCCACTCTAGGAAAATATCATACCTGCTCACGAGTCTCTCCTGTAAATAACGAGACGTCCATAATAAGATATAAAACGACACATCCCCCAAAGAGCAACGATGCTCCAAGAAGCGCCGACAACTTGCGAATCCGCATCTTTCAGCAGACTGAGAATCTGTGAACAAGTAAAGTAAAGTAAAATAAATATATAAGTAAAGTTTATTATTCATGGGTCGTCGAGGTAACCTATCCTATCACTGATTCAAGAATTAGGCCCTGTTAGGTTGGAAGCCTGTCGTTGTTTCGTTAAATAAATACCTAATTTAATGGCATTTTCGACTGGCTGCACTAGGTTTACACTGAAGTGACGTTCACCATACAAAACTCAATGCAAATTTCAAACCGAATGCAAACCTAGTGCGGCCACTGCCAGTCGAAAACGCCATAATACCTAATTGGCTTGACTAAGGTCTGTTCGTCGAGCTTGCTCTGAACTGCTCTAAGTTGCTCCAACTTGCAACAGTTCTACCTATACTTCCTGTAGGCCGGCGAACACAATCACCTGTTCCAAGCTGATTCGGAACAGTCCCAGCGAACAAACCTTTCATGTTTCAAGGTTGTCACGTCATTCTTACAGCAAATGGACTTTAGGTACTTTCATCTCCTTTCGGCACGAATTCGTTTCACTTCCATTAATAAGAAAGCATCCCGCCGAAATGAATTCGTGTCAAAACTAAATAAAAAAGAGGTTCCTACCAAAGTTGCAGATAAGATCAGTAAAAATAACTGCCTGTTTTCATTACCGATTTTACCCAATGTTTCAAAAATATTCACCGTATGAACTATTATCAATACTTACACATTACAAATTCACAATTACACTAAATTTCATGAGTATTAACTATTTACCTACATAATACATAAAAGAAAACACCTTGCACTAACCTCAGAGATCGCCAGTGACAGCGGCGACCACTACAAGCTAGATGGCGAGCCTAGATGGGTAACTACAAGCAAGCAGCCAAGCAGCTGACATTTCTTTCACTGTGCAGTGTGCACTCAAGTGGCAAGTGTGCTGCTGCCACGTTCGTCTGGCGCCAAAATATGAATACACATCTTCATCAAAAAGTTCGAATCGAAAATAAAATACAAAACGAAGTTAGATTAAGGAGAAGTATCAAAACTATTGTTTCAATTAGTCATAGTCAAGAGTATAAAATAATAATAATAATAATAATAATGTAATTTATTGAGCACATAAAATAGGTACATAATTGGTCTGTATTCAACAATCGAGTCGTTGATCTTCCATACATCCATCTCTTCTCTTCAGCTGCTTCACATCTTCACCATTTACCTACTTCTTCTTAATTCATAATAGTCATTAAAATTGTGCTTCAATATCAGTGGTAATATTGTAAAACTATGGTTGAAATTTAATATTCTCGTAAAGACCACACAACTGGTAATATAGATAGGTACAGTGCAAATATTAAACAAAATCCTCTAATAATAATAAATTAGAATTAAAAATAATCTTCAGCTTCACTAAAAAATAAAACCCTTTAAATTTTTAATTTTTTTAGCGAAATCAGTAATGATGAACTAGTGGTCCTAACCAGTGGCAGCGTTGCAGACAGACATAACTGGGTACATAACTATAAAAGATAATTATTGTCTCTGGAACCATCAGCTTCACTGGTTCTGATATAAAGTATGTAATGTGGAAAGTATTTTGTGCATTAGTTATTCAAAAATTTCGGAACAATTCAGTAGGTAGACTAAAATAATAATTTATTTATTCCGATTTGTCATTCTGATTTACAGTATAATTATTAAATTATTCAACAGCACTTCATAAGCTAAATATGTAAATCCTCTCAGCAGTACAATGTAGAATGAGAAAAATACCTAGAGGTATAGTTTAGTCAAAACTCATGTTCTAAAATAAATATTTGAACAATTTGCACAATTTCTTCTTTATGCTTAAATGTGAGTCTCCAACTGTGCACGTTTTTCTCAATTCTGTGTAACAAATTAAAACTCAATTCACAAGAACTTTCTTCATTCAAGTATCATTGCACAAGACTGCTGAGTGACTAAACCACATCAGATGCTGACGTACCCTCGGAGCCAGATTTTCCTTCGCCTTTATCAGCGTTGGTTTCTTCCTTAACATCTTTCACATTTTCAAGGTCAGATTCTTTGTCATCATCATCTGCTTTGTCAATGCTCTGTTCAGCTTTATCAATACTCTGATCTGCTTTGTCAACACTCTGTTCCACTTTATTAACGCTCTGTTCAGCTTTATCAACACCTGTGATTTCCAGTAGATTATATCGACGGAAACGGTGATAATCTGGCAGTACGGAGATGCAGCACATACTTCGTATGACCTCCACCAACACTGATAGTTGGGGTTGTTTCAAATCAACACGATTAGCAGGATTCTGAGCTGAAACGAGTTGTGCCAGTAGGTCGATCACCTTATCACGATTAATTCCACTGTTGTTGCGGGAGCTGAAAAATTATTAAAAATTTTGTTATTTCTGTTTGTTACTTGTGTGTAAACAACACGTCCAGTTTCTTTTAAACTTACTTGAATACTACTGAAAATGACTTTCCTTCAGCAGTAAAATATTTCTCAATAAGAGGAGTTGCATATACTGCAATATCATCCAAGTTGGCCTGAATAACAAAATTAATTAATTAGTTAACGAAAGTGATTGCTAAATTACATAAGATGGGACAGGTTTCATTTGCAGCTAGGGAGGTCTATTAGAAAGTAGAATTACTTCAATACAAAATATTACATGTATGTATTACATGTATGTTTATGATCTTGATGAACAAATAATTATTGTTTGTGTGTAAAGAGTTCAAGGAATCTTTATTTAAAATCTGAATAGAATAAGTCAGGCGCGTAGGAACTAAATTTGCAAGAGGGGGGGGGGGATAATATTGAAAAAGAACTTGAGCTGGAAATACTAGTGTCTACAAAGACAATGGGGGCCTGGGGGGAGGGCCCCCCATGAAAATGCGGGTCCGGGGCACACAGCCCCGGAAATTTTGTTGAATTTCAAACATCAATAGACCAAAACATAAACTAAACGCGCATGCCCAATCCGCCGTTTTCTCTTCCAGCTATGTGTGACATTTCGGCAAGGCACTTATATGTCAATCGTATAACGATAGTTCAGTAAAAGTTATAATTACATCGCGAAATAACAGAAATTGATGCTTACCTCAGTGTCAACATTCAAATACAATCGGCATATTTCATTTCAGCACATATTCATACACATTCTTGTGAAAACTAGATGTCTAATCACCAAAATCACCATTTGACAAACGCATTTTTTATCACGGTCTTCTGAACCGTTCCCTTTCTGAATGAGCTCATTCAGAAAAGTTTCAGAAAGCCGTGATAAAAAAAAATGCGATATGTCAAATGGTGTTTTTGGTGAATAGACATCTAGTTTTCACAAGAATGTGTACGAATTTGTGCTGAAATGAAATATGCCGATTGTATTTGAATGTTGACACTGAGGTAAGAATCATTTTCTGTTATTTCGCGATGTAATTATAACTTTTACTGAACTCATTAAGATTGACATTTAAGTGACTTGTAACATGCGCACTTAGAACATGTCACACATAGTGACACGCCTTTTTTTAGTTCGCTTTGAGGGCGCCACTAGTTTATGTTTTGGTCTATTTGGTGCATTTCTACGCGATTATTTTTTTTCTTGAAACGTATAAGAACATAGGGAGTGAATTGAATCAGAGGGGGCGGGGGGGATTTTCCCCCTATTCCCCTCTCCTTCCTACGCGCCTGGAACAAGTCAAATATCAAAAGCTCAAGAATGAGCTAACCCAAGGTATAAAAGGCCTCAAAATTAAAAGTATTAACTAAATGCGTAAACTTGATGAGACCAGTTGCTGTTAACGTTAATTGCAGTTAATGTCTTAACTAGTGATGTAAAATGCTCGAGCATATTCTTTTTGAGAATATTCTCGAGAATATTCTCGAGCACGAGCATTTTCTCGAGCATATTCTTAAAAATGCATCTAAGCTTATAAAAACTCGAACTTTTAGCTCAATTCCAAAAAGTATGTACTTTTATGGATCTTGCATACATAGTATTGTTATGGAGAACCAGTCGGGAATCGTTACTGAGGCTATACAGGTCAGAGTTTTCTTCGATCGAGCTGAAATTTTGCACACATATAGGGAACATTTCTGGGCGTTGCAGACCCAAATTTTTTGAAATCCCCCGATTGATTCAAATTTTTAAAAAATATCTTTCGATTGGTTGGTTCGATCAATTTGAAATTTTGACAAGTCATTACGACCAACATTATCCCCAATCTTACAAAGTTTCAGCCAAATCCTCCCATTGGTTAAAATTTGAAATTATCTTTCCTAGATGATTTTTTAAATTTAAACTCTAGAACCGTTTGACCGATCAACTTAAAACTTTGCATGGTCATTGGGACCAACATTATCTGTATTTTTGACAATTTTCAGACTAATCTGTGCTTAAATCCAAAAGTTCTTGACATTTTACCGACATTTTGCGTGTTGGCTGTCAAATTCTCGAAAATGTTTGATCACGGTAACGTCGAGCCTACTTTCAAACACATATGAAACTGATGTTCAACAGATCGATCTGATATTGTGTACGCACACATATCAAATGAGTGGTCTCGAGTATATTTTTAGAACGAGATATTGTGATCTCGTTCTAAAAATCTGTGATTTTTGAAAATTAACAAGGAACCGTTTGATCGTTAAAACTACAACTGAAAACGTGGATATTGGGACCAATATTTTAGGAATTTTTTGAGATTTTCATACCAGTCTGCAACGAAATTCAAGAATTATTGGCTTTTAAGGACATTTTCGATAGACAGAATTTCGGTTTGAGGAGTTGCGCGTATCCGCGCTCGCTCATGCTCGCTATCCCTGCCTATGTATTGCACAGCCTTCCAAGGCCATAAAATGGTGCAAAAACATTCAAACTTGAATTTTTTATATATAATAATAATTTTCAAACCTCTGGTGAGAATATTCTCAAATATTCTCGGAGAATAATCTCTTTGAGAATATTCTCGAGAATATTCTCGAGCACGGAGAATATTCTCATGAGAATATTCTCGGCTCACATCTCTACTTAACACAAGTCAAGCTCCGTTTTTGCACGGTGGTAGTAAGTACTAGCTGACTTTTCAATACAAGATTTAGGTAGGTAATTTAAACCCATAAAAAACACTCCGTGTAAAAATACCAGCCAAGTCTCTTCAATTAAAAAAAAATAGAAGAAATCTAAAAGTTCAGCACTGAAAAGTAGTTATCAAAAAATTGGCCAAGTCAAAACTTTTCAAAAAATACTTGGCGCATCGTTCATATAAATAGTATAGAAGTAGGCAGGAAATGAAATGTACTCATCTACACATGTCCTAAAAAAACGATGCGCCAAGTATTTTTTGAAAAGTTTTGACTTGGCCAATTTTTTGATATCACTACTTTTCAGTGCTGAATTTTTAGATTTCTTCTATTTTTTTTTAATTGAAGAGACTTGGCTGGTATTTTTACACGGAGTGTTTTTTATGGGGATATCACTCCTTTTTTCAGTTTATTATTACAACTTGTAACATATTGTGGCACCAAAGATTATAATTCTTTTAAAAAATAAGATTTTGTGATTTGGTTGCTAAGAAAAGTTGTGCTTGTTACTGTGTTAATATAAATAATATGTTACAAAGTATAGCAAAAGTTTCGTTCCAATCGGTCCAGCCGTTCTCGAGTTACGGCATCACTTCCGGTTTTCAAAATGGCGGTTGACATCACTGCCACCTAAAATTTGTATCTATTAATGTTATGTAACATTATAAGCCTTCTGAATATGTAGTTATTGATATAAGAGATGATTTTAGTCAGATTTGTAATTTTTATGACGTCATTTCCGGTTTAGGTTATAGAACATTTCTTCTTTCACTATTGGTATTCCTTATAGATGACCTTCTAAATCGAATGGCGCTAATTTCGTTCTAATCGGTCCAGCCGTTTTTGATATATGACGTCACTTCCGGTTTAAAAATGGCGGCACAAAAAATTTATAAGAACAAAGGTATCATTAGACGCCAAAAGTGCACATGTGGTAAAATTTTCATATCGATCGGTTCAGCCGTTTAGGCTGTGGCAGTGATAGCAACGTTTCCTGATATCTGAATCATCATCATCAGATAGCTTTTAAAAGGGGTGTAATTTCACTGTTTTCACGGCCCTCTAGCACCCAAACGGCATAACGTATTGTTCCCAAATTTGGTATATGTTGTCAGGTGGGCCATAGCTCGAAATTAAGTTATTTCGCAACAATGTGAGATTTCCCAATTTTGAGATCCAGTAGGCCGAAAATGCCATGTTGTTGCTTACAGTAAAAGTGTTTGGTCTGCTCCTCAGTTTATTAGGCATTTACGGTATGTTGAGTGAGTGTGAGTGTATAGTACGACTTGGCTGGGTGGAGCGACCGCTCCACTAGATTTGAAGATTTTTAAACAAAAACAACTGTTTTTTATTATTATATTTGCTCCACTTGTTTAACTTAAGGCCAATACATATCACGTGACTTTATTTCTCTACATCCGATCAAAAGAAATAGTTACCTATGAGTACATACCTTACATTGTTCATGTTGAGTAATCCAAGGTGATTTATGAAGGAAATTCACTGCATACTGGAGCTTATCAATATTTGCAGTCAATATTATTTAATTTTGCAGTGGTTTTATAATAAAAACAACACAAATATCGTGTATACGTACGCGTGTGAAGACTGTCAAAACCAAGTGCTGTTCGTTTAAACATTACATTCATAATAGTGGATATAATTAATATCTCAACATTTCGTTGGAAAGATGAAGAAAGAGCGCATGTTTTGTTGGCAAAATTGTGTCAGGTTTGTGATGCATATGTGCCCTTTTATTAGATTAAAGTTTGCTGTTCTTGGCAACTCATAGGATTTCCTTAAACTTCAGGTCTTGATTTGAGAATATTTAGGTGCAAGGAAGTAAAATCATCTAATAAGTTATTTTCGCAGTTCTTTTCTGCGTAGATTTGTTCCAACAGATGTGTCCTAACTTATCTGATGAGTGAGAAGTATTTGCTAAACTGAACCCTTCCAAATGAAAATGTGTAGCTTTTTGGTTGAAAAGTCACGTGATATGCAGCCACCTTAACCTACATATTACTAGGAATGAAAAAAAAATTTGAAGTTCCCTCTTCAAGCTGAGGCTGATGTAAGGTAGGCACGTACTTACATTGCAAGTAATCTCAATGGGCAACAAACGCAACAGGAAACGGGTCTTTTGCTTCTTCTTCTGTTCCAAGTCTTGCACAATGTGGTGAACTAGTGCAACTGGATCTGACAACTAAAAAAGAACAATTTAAGAGACAAGCAGCGTAGGCACCTAGATGCACTATGCAGTGGTCGAATTGGGGGGATTCATTCTGTACCTACAGCAAGTTAGGTTTATTACGAGAATATTTTTGAAAAAAACTAAAGGACTTCAAATCAATTTCTAGTGTACAAGGATCAATTTTGAACTAAACTCACAGTCGTTTTGATAAAAAGACAGTTCTTTGCGCCAGATTCCAAAACCTGGAACCGACTTTTCTTTCCATCTGCTTTGAGTGAAGCAATTTCCTTGCTCAGACTACTTTGGATGTCATCATCATCTTCTTCATGTTTCTCTGCTTCAGCACTTTGTCCCTCAGCCACGGGCCCAGCTGACTCGGGTGTTGTCTACAATTTTAAAAGTAATACAGATTAGGTAGCAAAAGCAATATGCTGTAACATAATATGCAGGTATGCTGTAACAGCTAAAAACAAAACTTGGAAATTAATTTAATAGGAAATGTTTTAATGTTAAAAGGTAGTATTCGTCAAGCAGCCGGCTGATTAGTGGCACTATTGGCAATGACCTTAAAGTCATCTTGTGTCCGAGATGAACCACCTGATTGGCTAGCGTCGAAGCGTCAGCGCGCTCATGTTGCCGAGCTGTAAACGTAGCTTAATCTGGCTAGAGATTTTGTTTGCCTGTTAGCAGAGTGGCCCGTGGGTACTACCTATGCTAGCTTTATGCTGTATGATGTGTAGAAACATTGACTATATTAAATAGTCAATGGTAGGGTAAATTTACGATAAGCGTCTTCACTTTGACCTTGATCGTGTTAAATGAAGGAGCAATTTTAGAGTGAAGACGCTTATCGTAAAATTACCAATGGTAGAAAGTTGGCAGATTTGGCAGGGTAAACGGGTAAACTCCGTTTTGATTCTATAAATAGATTGACAACTCAAGTGTGCCGTGGAAATGCAGACAAGTGTTTGTTTCTTGATTGACTGTTTTTAATTTTTTAGCATTGTACCTAGCACACTTTTATTATTTGTTGCGTCACATGAGAGCTAATCGTAACGTGTGCTATTACCAAAAATACTAACACTCCGTTGGAGCTCGCAAAATGTATGTTCCATGCCTGCAGATGAAGGAGCATAATCCTGACATTAACACATAGTAGCATACCCTTTTGTCATGAAACCTTCATTGTGCAACAGCCTTAGGCATGGTATGGCGAGCATGGCGACTGTTGGACAAATAGGTAGGTAGGTAGTAGGTACTAGTAGGTCCTAGGTAGGTAGGTATACTACTTAGGCTACCTAGTTGCCCCACTACTAATCAGCAGATTGCTGGACGAATATAAACAGCGTTTGTGAGTGCATAGGTCTGATGTGTTTACCTACCTTAGTGCTGTCACCATACAATAAATCAGCGTATTCATTAAGCAAATTGTAAGATTCCCTTATGCAGTCTTTCTCCCTGAAGTTGCAGGTGCACAAAAAACCACTCATCCCTTGCATAATCGAACGGGTGTACTTTGACCTCTGGTTGGGCTTATAACCAGAATAGTTCGGCTTTCTCTTCTTCGCATATGAATCCATTATTCTCAAATAATTTAACAGAAACGTGAAGAAGAAGCTGAGAAATATTTGAAAATCTTCAGGTTATGTTGACAAACAAAAGAACGAACCAAGAACAGACAGTCTCAAGAACGAACATCAACCCAGAGGGCCGGGTCTATTCCCACGGTGTTTTGAAGCCGCACGGCTTTTCTTAACCGTGCGTATAGAATACAGTACTATCCACACGGTTGTTTAAAACACCGTGTGACGTCATAGCACGGTCTTTTTAGCCGTGTGAATAAGACTGGACCCTTACCTAATATCGCCAAATTTCAGTAGCACCGTGTTACTGTAGCACAACTTTTGTTTTAAAAGTTTTAGCCATAAGAGCTAACATTGTCGCCATGGCAACTAGCCGATCGTGCTACAGTAACACGGTGCTACTGAAATATTGGCGATATTAGGTAAGGGTCCTGAGTTCTATTCCCCCGGTGTTTTTGAAAAGACAGCAAGACATGAAATGATATCAAAGATTAAAAATTTTATATTTTGAATTAATATCATATATTTGATGAAAGTTATTTGTAAATGAAGAATTATGAATGGAACCTTAGTTTTGTAGTTTATTTCAGTAGTATAGTAGTGTTTTATTTAGCTAGCAATAAAATTATAATTGAAATAATTCAAATAAAATTATAGTATTGGCTGATCATCATTAATTAAAATCATTAATCATTAAAAATATATATATATATATATTGTAAAAACATTATTAGATATTATTTGTAGGTAATTACATTGTTATATATTGTTGATTGTTGCCTTATCAGTAATTATCTAAAACACCGTGGGGATAAAAAGCCGTGTGACGTCACAAGTCATTTGAAGAAACACCGTGGGAATAGAACTGGGTTCTTTTGGCACGGCATAAAAAGCCGTGTGACGTCACGACTACCGTGTGGATAGACACTTCCAACCCGGAGCCTTCTGAAATCTGAAAACCAAGGGCGCGCTCTGTTGAATTGAAAATTTCTGAACTGAAGCTTGTTCATAGTTTTTGACAGTGACAAGAAGCTACCTACGAACCTAGGTAAGTATTTTCATATTAGTAATTATAATGATAATATTACTAATATAGAACATGGTCAAGTCGTCAAGTAATACCTAGTCTGTGTTTACATTTAGTAGTACCTTTTTACCAGATGTCACTGCGCCCATATGCAAATGACCAAGGTTCAACAGACTTACCTAACCTATAAGATTGTGGAAAAACACAATAGGTAGGTACTACAAGCAGCTATTAATGAATATAAGCTGGCTAATCTTTACCTCTGACCTGACCTGTAAATATCCACACACAATTTTAGTTTCACACACACACGCACATCCACATCCTTTTTGAAGTCACTTAAACCTTGTCGCTGACATTAGCCGCCTGCATAAATGTTTATCCAGAGGGGCCTCTCATATCTCTTTTAGAAACCTAGCATACATTATGGTACATTTACAGTTCGGCGTTGGACGCACTGGCGCTCAGCCTCCAGCTATTTAGGTGGCTCAACGCTGAAGCGGCAGAGCGCTTGCATTCAAGGTTCGGGGCTGGCGCTTCGACTTAGCGCCAGCGCTAAGTCGAACTGTAAAGTAGATTTACAATTAGCCATGTGATGCAACATATAGCAAGCGATTAAACAAAAATTAACATATCCTATCAAGAATAAATGTACCTACCTATGCACAAAATGCATCATAATTATGCAGTTTCCAATTTTTATGCTCACTAGTCACGACGTAGAGCCATCCTATTGTCTAGGAGAACTTGTCGTGTCTCCATCGGTGGTGTGAATTGTAGTAAATACATTATCAAAATTAAATCCCAAGAATTCTGAGTGAATAGGACCTATTCATAGGTTGCACATGATGTCATCTCATTGTTGCCGTCGCCATCTTAATGGCACGCAGATTAACTGTGATTCTCTGCTTTTTTTACGATATTTTATAGTTAATGAGTACCTGGGAAATTGTATGGGCTCCAAAGATTACTTCAGTACGAAGACAAATCACTCACATTACAAAAATACATCGGTTTGCTTCAATAAAGTTATAAATCTGACCCGTCAATGTGCCAATGTAATGGGTGGACAATTCAATAATTTAGCATTGCTGATATAAAACAAAAGAAGTTCGTGCAAGCTATGAATTAAATCTCCAGTTTAGTGGATGGATTTGCTTTCTTTATTGTGATACCTTATAATTAAATAAATTTATTTTATTTATTTATTATTTATTTAGGTACCTATGTAATAACAGCTATAATAACAGCTTATATAAATAAACTTCTTCTCAGCGTGTGTTGATGTACATTTTTGTGCATATTATGTGACTGAAGATGAGGCTAGGTCTCTATCTAAATGTATCTCTGTCCCCTACACAGTACTTGAACAAGAATCAGCAGTGATGGCTCATTACAAAGGAGCTGCTAGCGAGGCTGGCCGAGCCATGCATCTTATGAAGAAACGGGAGTTGGCTCAACAAGAAATAGAATTTCGAAAGAAAAAAATTGAAGATGATCTGAAGATTTCAAATATTGAGAACAAATTTGCAACACACTACGATGCCGTGGAGCAACAGCTCAAGGTAGAATACATCGGGATATTCTTGCTCTACACTTTGCTGTAGGTACTACTATATTAGGTGTGTTTGAATGGCTAAAACAGACATTTTATTTTTCAGAGTTCTACAATTGGATTAGTGACTCTCAATGAGATGAAAGCCAAACAGGAAAATATTGTTAAAGAACGGGAAAAGAAACTTGCTCAAAAACAGTTGGAAAAGGAACAAGAAAAACTTAGACAGCTTGAAGCAAAGCAAGCTGAAAAGAACAAGCAAAAACGACAAGTAAATGTTTAACAATTTAATCATAACATAAACCAGTGGAAATACTACAATTTATTTCCAAATGTAATCAATCACCACGATGGTCATCATGCTGGGTGGGTCAGTACCTAATGTATGTGTTGTGTCTTCAGATTCAGTCCTTGTCATTCAACATGCAAGAGGAAGATGATGAAGATGATCAGGAATCACAAAGTGACCATGATAGTCCAGAAGAAGACAATATAGAATATCTATCGGCTGCAAAGAAAATACGAAAAAATCCAGACGTTGATACAAGCTTTTTGCCTGATCGAGAACGAGAAGACGAAGAAAACAAGTTAAGAGAAGAACTTAGACAGGTAGGTAATCATCAAATACTTTAAGAGAATTTTTCCATCCTATTTTCCTACTTTTTAATACCTAGCTAGGTGATATTATTTTTCTTTGTTTGGACACATTTTATTTTAAATTGTAAGTTAAATGCACATTTTCTGTCCTTGTCTTTAGGAATGGGCCGCCAAGCAAACGACATTAAAGGAAGAGGAAATCGAAATAACGTTCAGTTATTGGGATGGCTCAGGTCACAGAAGGACTGTTAGAATGAAAAAAGGTGATTATCTCGGCACATATCTTATCGGCGATATTGGCCAGCATTTTTAAGAACATTTGTGAGAAAATAGACATAAAAAGACTATAATGTTATAAATTTAGGTTCGGTACGTAAACTGGCCTGGAACCAGTTAATCCCTGAAGCTGAACGGCTGAACCAACAGAAAAACTAAAGTTTCTTGCTAAAAAGATCGCCTATTGTTAGTTGAATACAGAATACAGAATGTTAGTTTAATTATAGAATGGATCTCTGGTTTAATACAGAATGTTATTTTCATTTAACAATTTCTTTATAAAGTGCTGTCACATTGACATAATTTTCTCTCATATATTGGAAAGCTACAACCAATGTGTTTTTATGTATTAAATCTGTTTTATTTGCTCAGGAAACTCCATGTACCAGTTCCTGCAGCGATGCCTCGAGTTGCTGCGGAAAGAATTCAGCGAGTTGAAGACTGTAATGGCGGATCAGCTGATGTACGTCAAGGAAGATCTCATTCTACCTCACCACTACACTTTCTATGACTTCATCGTCACAAAGGTACCTACTTCATTATTCTGTCTCATGGATCTCTGTTCCTACTGGAATTGGATCATTAATTTTTGTTAATGAAAGTGTATTAGTCCAGGCACGTCTCTGAAAGTTTATTTGTAATTTCCAATATTTATTTTCCATCAATTGTTTGGAATTGTTGTAAAGCAAACCATTTTGAGTAAAGTAAAGTGGAACCTTCCCTGATTTTAAATGTAAACAATGGAGGTGTGTTGTCTGCAGAGAGTGTGGGAAAATTCCCACATCCCAATTCATTTTTCCAAATTTTTTATGAAATCCTTGAATCGCTGTCAGCTTTCAAAATCTAGTCTATTAAAATAGCTTGCATAAAGCAGAGTTATATTTTCGCTTGAAACAAATGAGAAATGGAAATCAATTACAAGATGGGTAGGTGCTCGAGTTATTAGATTGAGACGTCAAGAAATTTTATTTCAAACTCTTGGGTCTACTAAAGCAAACAACTTTAATTCATGTCTAGGCTCGAGGAAAGAGTGGTCCTCTCTTCACCTTTGATGTCCACGATGATATCCGCCTGACAAATGACGCTACAGTTGAAAAGGAAGAATCCCACGCGGGGAAGGTTTTGTTACGCAGTTGGTATGAGAGGAACAAACACATCTTTCCTGCCAGCCGATGGGAGCCATATGACCCTACCAAGAGCTACGACAAATACACCGTGTCAGACAAGTCCAAGAAAAGTGGACAACAGGCCAGTGATAAATAATGAACTAAGGTCACTTCACCCTCGAAAGCAAGAGCTAATTGGTTTTTCCACAATATCTTCCTTCTCTTCAATACTTTTTGTCCCGTGAAATTTAATTGAAGTGGGAAATGCAGGCATTTTTCAATGATAGAGACTATGGATCTTTTTACCCAAAAACGGAGTTGTAACATAATTTCTCTCTTTTTCACTTCTTGTGTCCGAAATACCTAGTACACAAATGATAATTGAATAAATAATTGATGGTAGGTTACTTGGAAATATTTGTTTTAAAATTAAAATCTGTTTTTATCTAATTAATAAAATTTTACAAATTAAAATAAAAATCCTGTAAGTTACATGGATCAATTTTTTCTATAATGTCTAGAGACATAGTTGACAGTTGACACTAATAATTTGAACATGTTCTAGGTGGTATTCTTTATCTCTTATATTGATTACCTACTAAGTAATCAAAATCAAAATAAATTGTATAAATTTTAATTGTACTAATAATTGATTTCACCAGCTGTCATACTTCTATATTCATTTGATAAACATTCCTACCAGAGTGACCTGCACCACAAAGACGTGTATAGATCACATTTTCTTGAAATCAAATAGCGATTACATACCCAAGGCAGCAGTATACCTTACTTCAATCACTGACCACTTTGCTACCTGCTTTGGCTGGGCGAACTCTATAATTAAAAATGATTCAATTGAACCTCGAACCATATCTTCGGTAACCATTGATTCTCAGGCTCTTGTTGACAATTTTAAAATCATCGACTGGACTGATGTCCTTGAGATTGACGAACCGGAGAGGGCTACTGAGATGTTTGTACATATATTACAGACGCAAATAAACTTAGTAAAAACTGTCAAAACTTTTAAAGTAACTAATAAAACTCGTAAATTAAAGCCCTGGATCACACAAGGCTTGATTATTTCTATAAGAACAAGAGACGACAAAATCCGTTTGAAGACGTTAAAAGACAGTGGAAATAAAACTCTTATGCAGTACTACAAACTTTATAGGAATAGACTAAATTATCTTATCAAAATAACGAAAGATGAATATTATTACAATAAAATGGAAGAGGTAAGGGGGGACATTAGGAAGACTTGGAACGTAATAAATGAAATTAATAATAAGAAGAGAGCTTCGTTTGAAATAGATAAATTGGTAACTAGCGAAGGCCTCGTTAAAGTAAAAGATCATCCAAAACTTGTTGCAAATACTTTCGTGGATTAAAAATGGCTATTAAAATTAATAATCATACAAGCCCAAGTACTAATATTGAAAATTCTAATTTAAATTCTTTAATTTTGGAGCCTGTCTCTCTAAAAGAAATTATAAAAAGTATAAATGAACTTGGATCTAGTCGCTCTTCAGGGGTTGACAATATAGATATTAATACTATTAAAACTATTAAACGTTTCATTGCTGTTCCTTTGCAACATATTATTAATTCTAGCTTCATTAAAGGCGTTTTTCCTAGCCAGTTTAAAGTAGCAAAAATAATTCCTATTCCTAAGAAGGCAGATAGTACTACTGTTGATAGTTTTAGACCAATTTCTGTGTTGAATAACTTATCTAAAATAATTGAAAGATGCATTAAAAGCAGAATGTACTATTTCTTGGAATCCAACAACATACTATCAGATAATCAATACGGGTTTAGAGAAGGAATGGGTACCGAGGATGCAGTTTGTAATTTTACAGAAATAATCAGCAGGGAAATGGACAATAAAAATAAGCCTCTAGCCATTTTCCTTGATTTGGCTAAAGCCTTTGATACCGTCTGCCACGATAAATTAATAAATAAACTTGAATTTTATGGAATTCGAGGCATGGCTCTCGAACTCTTAAAGAGTTACTTAACTTGTAGACAGCAATCAGTAATTATAAATGGCGTAGAGAGTAAAATTAGAACTATAAAATACGGAGTTCCGCAAGGAACTGTACTTGGTCCCATGCTTTTCACAGTCTATATAAACGAATTATGTAATATGAATTTGAAAGGTAGTTTAATCACTTTTGCTGATGATACGGTTCTAATTATATCTGAAAAAACATGGGAACAAACACAAGCTGTAGCAGAAGAAATGATGGTAAAAATTAAATCTTGGCTCGATCACAATTTACTAACTCTTAATGCCCTAAAGTCCATGTTCATCACTTTCACCCCTAGGAGTAACGCTCAGCCAACCGCTCTTAACTTGAAAATACATTTATCCGATTGTAACAGAACTAACTGCATATGCCATGAAATAATAAAATCAAGCACAATTAGGTATTTGGGTATTATAGTTGACCAGCATTTAAATTGGCAAAATCATATTTCAAGTGTAGTGAGAAAATTAAGAATTACTCTCCCCAAATTTTATAATCTTAGGAATGTCCTGAGCACAAATACTCTCCGAATGGTTTATTTCGCACTGGTTCAATCCGTTATACAATATGGAATTACCAGCTGGGGTGGCGCCTGTAGATCGCATGTAAAGGCAATATGCACTATTCAGAATACTTACAGTCTTAAAAATTATGTATAAGAAAGATAGACGATTTAATACTATTCAGCTTTACAATGAGACCAATGTTCTACCGTTAATAAAATTATTTGCAAAGTGTTTAATTAATCATGTTCATGTATATAAGGACCGGAAGGCATCTAATGAACTTACAGATTCTACAACTAAAATTTCCACAAGATATAAGACCAATGAAAAATTAATTATTCAAAGAGTCAACTCCAGTTTTGCCCAAAGAAATGGGGCTTTCATTGGTCCTAAGTTATATAATTCTCTGCCTATTGATATTAGAAACACTTTGGTGTCGTCGTCAGCTTCTTATAAAATCTTTAAATCTAAGTTAAAAGTTTGGATATTCAATACGCCTGTCTCATCTTTAAAAAGTATAATTTATGTGATGTAGTTTACCATTTGTATAATTAGCATTTTTTTCAGTTATATAATTAAAAATACAATTATACTGATCACAATTGTTTTCAATATAATATCATGACTAATGTAGGGTTGTCTACATCTATATGCTCATTGTAATTAATTGTTTTTCATCAGGACTTTGTATCTTATACCTATATGTTTTCTATTTGTATTTACATTACATTTTTCTAATTTTCCGCATGTACCTCCGCACAGGCCTTGGCTTATGGAGGTGCCATGATTTTTATTGTATGACTATGTATAATATAAAAAATAAATGAAAATGAAAAATGAAAATGAAAAAAAAAATGAATATTTTAAGAATTGAATTTGTAATTCAGGATTAAGATTCTGCTTGCATCTCATTGTAAAATGTGTAATAAAATAAAAAGATTTTGTAAATATAGCTAATTCATGGTTTAATCTATTAGTCCATCGACCAGGTGGTCGTATCCCCCCCCCCCCTCTCTGCAGACTTCAGTACTTTTTCAAATATAGGTAGATAAAAGTTGTCATAAAAATTCACTTCCGCCAAAAATTTTCTATATTTAACGCAGAATATCTTTAGATCCCAGTACACAATATAAACTCTTATTTCGAATTTGAAATCGTCGATAAGAAATCTGCATGCAGAATTATACAAATTTTGTGAACTTTTGTAATCGGAGTAACTCACAAACCAATAAATATTTTTAGAAACTGTTTGCAGTAGTAGACGAAAATAATGAAACTCTACATTTTTCATTTCTAATTATTTTCTGTGCGACCTTGAACTACGATTATCATGCAGTGAGTTTATATCTCCCCCACCAGGCAGTGTTTCTAAAACAATATTTTTTTGATTTAGCGTAATACCAGCGAGTAATACTTAGTAGTAAAAATTTCAACATTTTCGGGTGGTAAGGGGCGATTTTAGGGGTAATTTTGGATTTATTTTGGAAAATTCAATATTAGTCATTAGTTGAAATAACCAACTAAAGCCTGAATTGCACGGTTCAAGTTTCCTTGAAGGGGTTGAATTCAACCCTTGATTTCAAGGAAACATGAAAGAGAATTTAGACGATTTAATGTTTGTTGTTGATTGAAGTTGTGGTGAAATTAATTGAAGTATTGGTTGAAGTATTTCAAGACTTGAAGGAAAATAGGACATGTTCTAAGTGAAAAGGCTGAAGAGATGTCTTAAATTCAAGACTTGGACGCGTGTTAAATGCTTCAATGTTTTCATTTAGACGGTCCAAGTCTTGAATTCAACCCCCTTGAAAGGGTTGAATTCAAGGAAACTTGAATCGTGTCATTCAGGCTTAAGTAGGTAAATATTACACAAGTTCATGAAACTTATGGGCTTTTATCGTTTTGAAATGTTTTTCCTGTCCAAACACTACTTTTAAAAAATATGGAAAAAGGCAAAATTTTGAACTCGGGGATGACGCTCTAGAAAAATTACTGAAAGGGGTAGTTTAGTAAGATATATAAAGAATATATCCCATTTGCGAATATCAAGTCAAAAGGTAAAAATATTATCTCGTTTACTCACAATTAATTGTTTAAAGTAGGAACAAAATGACCCAAATTAACAATTAACATCCCCACCCCTACACACCACGGTCTCTATGCGCCAGAGGGTAGACAAGTGAATTTTCACTTCAAATATGACGCTTCAACAAAATTTGGTCACTTAAGGCTGCAAACACACAGGGCGTTTTTTTCCTGCCCAGACGCGCGATTTTTAGCCCTGAGGGGTTTTAGTTTTTACACGCGCGTCTTTTGCGCGTCTCGTGTGTTCGCTCCCATAAGACTCAATGCTACCTATCTGCTCGGCGTCTCGCCGGCGTTCGAACGCTTCGGCTGGGCGTGCAAAAAAACGCCCCGTGTGTTTGCAGCCTAATATCTTCACAGGGTGGGGGACATTCCTCCATACACAGGTACGAAATCTCCAAAAGTGGAAGAAAATGAAATTAATTTTAGTTTTGGGGGTACATTCAAATAATTTGTATTCTTATTCCGAGTCTTACTACCCCCCACGAATGTGACATATTAACTCCAAAAATTCGATAATGTTCACATTTTAAATAAATATATTTGAAAATGGAGCCCAAGTTTAACTTTTTGGGAGAGACGTAACTACTCAGTGGGGCAAAGATATTTGTTTTTTTAAGATATTTTTAAAGTCAATATTTTGACTTAAAGGGAAAGCAGACGGAAAGCAGCTCAAAAAATACTATTCAGTGTTGTTTTGATTTCAAATCCAATTCTATACTGCATTTTATTTTCACATGCAAATCGAGGTAATTGTAATTCGTTCAATAAAGTCGATTGTATATTGGAAATCTCTTGTCCCTGTGCGCAGAGTTGTGACGCAGAGTTCGCTGGCAGCCCACCCCCACCATCCCTGTCGGCGCGCGACGCGCTCTCTCCCACCGCCGCCTCTGCAGTCCTCCTCCTCCTCCTCTTGCTCTTGTCAGTCGGCTGTCAGTTCGGGCCGCGTGAGGTGCTAGAGGCAGCTCGCACACAGTCGTACAGCTTCACATGCGATGTTGTGCGGGAGATCGGTGTGAGTGATGAGTGACAGTGTGCGTCAAGGATAATTTAGTCATTATTACACATCCGTCTACTATGATTGGACAACAGTATGGCTCGAAAGGTAGTATTCATTTTGTAATAATTAAAATTATCCCCTGAATGAAATAATATTATTCCTGTATTGTTTTTAGTCATCATGAGATTGTAGGTACACACATATTATATTTTTATTACATAATTCACTCATTGACGGAGATTTTTTTTAAGACTCTACTTTTATACACTCGGTACTACAAAAATGTCAATGCAATTTTTCCCGACCCCACTACAAATGTTGTACGACCGCAAGTCTTTGCACCAGCAAATGTGTTTGACTGGGCTAGTAAAGTGCACTGCAGCTCGTGCTAGGGGGGCCTCTGTCTGGTAAGCATGTTCCACTCCTGTGGGCACGAGACCCAAAACAACCCCACAGGCGACCTGACACTTGGCGTCTCCATCGGAGCAGATGTTCACCACCACGCGAAACTATTAATTACATATCTATAAGTAGGGTTCACTTCGCAGATGCATTATCAGCTGCTCATCGCCTTTTCAACCATTCATCTATTATAATGAAAACACACTAGTCTACACCCGTCAAGTAGAATTAGTTTCACCTCATGTCCATGATTTATGTATGGTGTATTTTTGGAAATGCATCGTGCTTTTTGTCGGTTGAGGGTGCGAGTTTGGTTTTAATCGATGCACGACGCCAAGCGCCGGGACGGTGGACTTGCCGGGATGGGCGGGGCTGCATGCACGTTCCTCGATGTCGCAGGACCTAAGATCCTTCCTTTACCACAATACTTCACACCTGTCGGAACAACTCGTTCCGATCGTCGAACTGTTTCAAGGGTAGCAGGTGATGAGAATGGTTGAAAAGTTCCGGTAGTCTTTCTTCTCGTCGTCGTCTTTTCTTGTCGTTTCAACCTCGGGAGCTGAAGGAACAATGGGAACGTGGGTGGGAGAAGGGGTGGGGGTGAAATCAATTAGGGCGCCTAGTAAACGTAAACAATGGAGATCATTGTTTTGATGGAGGATGTCTTTCAAGAAGTTGCCTGATAAAATGAACCTTAGGTTTTGTCACGGGGAAAACACGAGAGAAAATCGATCGATGTGTTTGATACTTGATGTTTGTTATAGTTTGATCGACGGTTTCAAGTTTATGTCCTGGAAATCAATATTTGACATTGCGTGTCGTGTGTGGCAATTACTTCGTGAAGCAAATGCAAGCTGCATTTGACCTAACGCACCACATGTTTAAAACTCCCTGAGTTTAATGGGGACAAATCGCTTATCCTGGACACTCATTGAAAAGATTAAGTGCCTCTCGCCAGGGTGCCTCTTTAGCTCGTTTCTTCTCTTGATCGGATGTTAACTCCAGTATAAATGACGATAATCAATTCTCGATTGAATCGTATTGTCAGCACTTGGCTGAGGAATGCATTTGGAATGCCGAGTGACGCATCTCAAGGAAATCCTGCTGTTAGTCCGGTATTCAAATATTACCGAATCTCCTGAATGTAAGTGTGCGGTGTGAGAGATAATGTCTATGGTGAGAGCAAGAACTGTGAAGTGAATCCAACCTCGAACGCGAGGTGACAGAAGATTTGTCATCGTTTGCACTACACAATGGTGAGCTTTCCCGAAAGGAAGGAATGGATTATTGATATCGGACTTTTAGTGTGCAAAGCAAGATTGCGTATCAATTTCCAGTAGCAAAGGCACCTATTTTCCACGAAATGGAAATATTTCGAACAGATCCTACTGATGAGGTGGTTGTCACTCTGTATCCTACATTGACCGAATATACGAAAAGATTTTTGTAAATTAATTTAATCTTGCAGGCAACTTATTTAAACGTTTGAATTGCACAGGTAGTGAAGTGGTTAATTGTATTTGTGTAGGTATATAATTGGTTTATTAGTGCAAGGACGTGTTTGCGGCATTATCATAACGATGAAAAATTCTGTTTATGGTTGCATTTAGTTTTTTTCTTATTTAATCAAGTTTGACAACTAGACCAGCTCTATTGTCTTGGATTCGATAAAAACAGGTTTTATTCTTTATTTTTATGCGAATCGCATTTCTCCACGAGCGGCATTTCCTGCGGCTTTTTGAGATCTCCCCACAAAAATATAAATGTCATCCGCTCAACCCAAGATCCCCTCATATAATATGTAAAATGTCATCCAGCTTTCAAATCGGAACCGCGACGCGAGGCAAAGTAAAAGCCATCACACATGAGGGAGGGAAATAAAACTCATCCGAGAAGCAAGAACGAAGTTCAAGGTTTGCAAAACTGATCTTCGGTTACGTCGTGTGAAAAATCAATTCGCCTGGCGCAATTAAAGGAGTTTTCAATCATCTCTCCACACTGAAAAGAAGTTAATTGATGCCTAAATCACGTTCGTGCTGAATCCATCCAGACACACGCATGTCCAACGTTTTGGATTTTATTACTTTCCCTTGTAATTTTTTGGTGTTCTGTAGGCAAATGAATCTGCCACACGCTGGGGTACTGTGCGACATATTGTCCTCAACACGAACCCGGGGTCTGTTCACATAATATATTGACGATCGTATTGACGATGTTCCAATAGTCGACACTCGCCAATGTAATCCAGTTTGTATTGTGGCATTTTGTGGAACGCGAAACATAAATACCAGTACCACCACACTTGTAATAAACGCGTGTGTCTCCCACCTCGTAATTCAACGCAAGAATTATTACATTTTGCATTTAATTAATTCAACAATGGTGGGAACTTGATTTCCACGGAGCGATTGCACTTCCATTTGATCTTCATTTCCTGCGTGCCTTCATTTCCCACGAGCATCCCTGTAGGTGGTACATCATCATCATCAACAAGAGTGGCTACTTCTAAGTAGCTTGGCGTTGAAGTTATATTACACTGGCAGATTATATGCAGATATTAAATACCCATTAACCCTCATTCATTATGAGGTACTTATTTCAAAACTAAATATTAATTATCACCGCGTACCTTTGATATTGATTGTATTTGTTATGTAATATTATTGTATGTTATGTTAATGTTGATAATTCATTTGACTCAGAAATCTAAATAAATGTTTTATTTTTTTTATTTTAAACATTATTTTTGAATGAGATTGTAATCTATTTCCACTTTCTGTGTTTTGCGATGTTTTTATCTGTCGTGTTTCTTTTCGTTCATCCACTCTACTTTCTTCCCTTATATAAGTAAGATAATGCGCAATATTGTTGAAAAATCAAGCAAGCAAATAGGAATTCATGTTTCTGTTGAAACAAAATGGTCAGAACTTCGGTGATTGGCATCACTGACAAGCGAGATCTGATTACCTACCTACCGAACTTGTAATGAGTGTATCACAAAGAATGTTTATCAATCAATTGCCATTCCGAGTTCCAATGAATCATCGATTCCTAACACTTTCGATTCACAAAACCACTTGGGTAAAATTACAGATTTGTAATGTCCCAGTTTTTACAGATTTGACAGTTTGAGCACAAATATTATATTTATAATTTGGTGTTTATAATTGCTGACGTGAACTAAAAAATGTTATCTTTACCATTTATTTTTCATATTTTTCATAATTTTATTATTACCTACAAAAGTTATTACCTACCTACAATATTTAGGAAATATGTATATCTGTAGAGGGCACGTTTTTTGGTCTTCGAGAGTGCATTACCTACTGACTTACACCTTACACTAAATAACTGCTTAGTGCTTACACTCTGGCGATCCATTATTTCTAAGAGGCACTCAGATTTATCCAAAACAGCATTTATTGTAGGCGAGTGCACCTGCTACCTGTAATCTCTTCAGTCTTCACCCATGAGTTCCTGCGTTAATGACACGTACACGTACCCACGTGACAAACGCTCTTGACTAATACCTGTGTCGGTGTTCCAGGATCGAGCCCCGAGGCCGGGGTTCCTGACATGACAGTCATCTCTGACATCGACGAGCTGGGCATCAACAGAAACCTGCAAGTGCGCTACGCCAAAGATCAGATATACGTATCCTTTCAAACAATTTGAAAGGATAATTTCTAGCTAATCTACACATGCCAAGTCCTCGACCACACGGTAAAGTTATTTTTTTTACTACCTTATAAACACAATGTGTTTTATTACGCAAGAATCTCGAGAGGGCGAAGTAACATTACAGCAATGCCATGAGCAAGGTTGCTGAATTGCTCACGAATATCGCAGCGACATGCAAGCAGAGTCGCTATATTGATCTTTAGTTGTGTTCAACTTGTATATTGTTGTTGCAAAGTACGTAGAAAGCGTTTAGGACTTTCCGGTTACTTAATATGGGTCAAATTATTATGCGTTGTTAATAATGTCGCGTGTTTTGACAGTTTTGTTGAGTTGTCCCTAAGGAAGACCCCGCCCCATGTTCCGGGAGTCGACTCCTTGTTTCTCTGTACACAACAGTTCGTACGTGTTCTTTATTTTATTAAAATTGCCAAAACATCCGAATATCATTTTATTGTGTACAACCTAAGGTACAACCTAGTAAGAGGGATGAGTGACTGATATGGCTAACTTTTGAAAACACATTTTTTTTCTGAAACTAATCCAATCACTGATCCGAAATGTGTTCTTCGTTCTTCACATCATAATTCCAATCGTCCTATGCATGGTCGTATGAAAAGAGTCTTGAACTTGTACATTTCTCTAGTTTTTGCTGTAAATCTGGCTGGCGCCGAATAAACTGACATTATAATTAAAACTCGGCGCTTGAATTCCGTGGACTGGAATCTCCATGACTGGTCGCGTCTGTTATGAGTGTTACTTCATACTAACACTCTCGCTCATGAAATGATCGCTTGTAAGAAGTGCATCCCAGCTATTTCATGCAGCAGTGAAGGGATCGCCCACGAGGTGAGCTCACCCCGAGGTTCTTTGAAATAGGCGCACGCAATATTGCCCTTTTGCTCTTCACACGATACGATTTCTAAAACATTGCGCATAAATTGCTTTCTTCGCGATGGCATTTTATTTGTATATCGTATTGATTTCGTGCCTTGGGGAGGTGATGTCAATTATTATGTCCTTGTGTCATTTCATTTTGTAAAGAGAGGAGCGACGCATTCTTCTTTTCGAGGTAATTTACCATAAGATGACTCCCCCTGCCCCCTGCACAGTAACCACATCGAAATGTTACATGATGTTTTAAATAATTGCGTCAAAACGTTGATAAATGCTCATAATAGAACATTTTTATCTCCTTATCGGACTCGCATCCCCGTTTCATCAGTATTTTTTTTATGTATTTATTGTCGCCACCCTGTATTGTATATCTAAGATCTTGGTCGCTATCGTCTCCTCCCATTCAATTTATTCCTGGATATGCCACCAATACCATCCACGATAACACTCCGGATATCCATTCACATTGACGGGATATCGGATATTTTACGAACCCGGACCTAAAATAATTCAAGAAATCAGAATCCAATCGGTAAGTCCAACTCTCCTCCACCATGGACGTCTCCCTCTCACTCACTCTCACCGTCTCTCTCACTCTCTCGTTACTCGAATAATTATCGGCGATATTCGCGCAATAATTGTTCGCGTCTGCAAGATCGAGCTCATTATGAAACCGCAGAATCCCGGCGTTTAGATCGGAAGCCGCAATCAGAACAGGAAATTTACGTATCGCGTATTTTGAGGAAATGAAATGTCGACACAATTTGCTTCCCCCCTCACACCCTCCACTCCCTCATTCTATTGTCTTATGCATGCCAATTAGTTTACCAATGAGGACAGATCGCTGTATCGCACTTTCAGTCTGCATTTTATTTAGTCGGTATTGCGAATTGTCAATATACGTAACTCGCAGCTCTGAGTGATGAGTACTAAAATAACGAAATGTTACACGAATAAAATACAATTTGCTATTAAATTTGTCAGCGACTGACACCTGTGAATCGAAGGTATAAGTACTCTGCCAGACCGACACCCGAGTAAATGCGAGTTTAGTGACATTAATTGTCAAACCACGTGAGGTAATCTGTCAATCATCGTCTCTCGACTCGTGTTGGACGTATTGTTTGGGTTCGTAGTTCAATAAAAACGTGGAGTTAGGTTCATTGATTTGGAAAACACGGTGCTCCCAATCAGTTTGAACCCATTCTTGTTGAATGGGAGTGCCATGGATAAAAACATTTAAATCAATCATCAGCAGGATGTTGGCGGTATTTTCCAAAGTATAATTACAGTATTTAAACAATTCCTGTTCTGAAAAAGAATGCAAATTTTCAGTGAAATGAATGACGCGTTGCGCCAAACTCTTTCTTCATGTGGTTTACTCTCTTCCCTCACTCTCTTCGACCTTGAGCTTGTAATTTCCGGGAATCGAACCTCCACCTCCGGGTCTAATTAGATGAACAAGGCATTGATACTCATGCGATCCGTGTTATGCCGAGAGGAAGGCGCCACGAAGCTGATAAATTAATTGCCGTTTTGTAGTCGCAACTCGAATTAGGTTCAATCCTGTGCCACCTCCGCAGCATGCATAAACCAAGTTCCTGCCGGTCGTAACACTGCCTCGGGTAATGTCTGGAGAGGAAGGACTCATCTGCATAGCTGCGCAGCATGTTGGAGTGCAGACTCCCATGCAGGTATTCTGAACAATACAGAAGTGTCTGCATATTTAATCAGCTGTGGTGTTTGTACTACACACATGGAGACATGTATTTTCTACCGTCTGCTCAGCTACCCCTCCCAGCTTAGGTGACATGCGAGCTCTCTGTCCTGATTGCTTAGCCACCGCCCGGCTCCAATTTGCTTGCGCACACCCAGTAACCCTGGTGTGCATTCTGGAGCGCTGGAATTGATCGCGTCAGAACTTTATGAACATTTGGAGCAGTTCCGTTGGCGAGTTGCACAATACAGTCAGTTACGAAAATAATCAAGATGCTGCAAATAATATTTAAATAGAAACGTAATGGATAAATTTACAATTATTCTCATTATTAAGGAAGGACTCGTCATTCCGGAAAGAAACAGGAATAATTTGTGAACAAGAGGATGTGTCGACAGCATCCGTTATTTAATAAAAAATTAAAGAGACACAGCAGCTATTCCAAATCAATTATAATCGAATTGCTGTATCCTGATTGAATTCACCTCCTCGCTCATGCCTAATGAGATTGGATTAGGCATTCAGACAGCACTGGAGGTAATTAGTGTTGGTTGTAATGAATTGAGCCTCTCTTCAAAGCCACTCGCAAGCGTGAAGACTCGAGCACAAGTTTAGCTGGCAACATAAGTTTGTCAGGACGAAGTACATTCTCCTGGAAGTAAAGTGTCCTCAGTGTCCTAACAGCACATCAGGGCAAGACGTCGCTCGCTGGAGCTTGGTTTAATTCTCTCTCGGCTCTCGTTTATCTCGTGTTCTGTTTAATTGAAATGCGACCCGCTGAAAACTCGAGCTTCGCAAGTTTAAAAGCTAATTTCAACGTTCAGGATGGATAATTTTCACCTTTCTTCTATTATTCTCCAAGAGAGGAAGAGTTTTAATTTCAGGTTCAAGTCTTAAGTCCCCATCTTGATGAAAATTGAATTCATCACTTCGCATGTCCAAGAGAGTATGACACATCCTCATTAACGCGATTCGAGCGATACCACGTGACTAAAAATATAAATCACGATATTGTCCAAAGTACTGCACTCAAAGAGTCGGGAGGGCATTTTTCTCATTCAGTATGAGAAATATTATTAGTATTAATAGTATTATAAATAGTATTATACATACATATAATACTAGGGTTAATTATATCTTTAGAAAATATCTTTCAACGAAATGGAAGTAAAGGTTTTGTTGTTCACGTAGTGCCTACCTAGAGTTTTATTTTTATTTTTAAGAAAACTGATTGGTATGATTTCCGACACTCTTCTTGAGTTGAGCCAAACAAGGAGCTCATTCTCAAACCCACACAATATCTAGACGTGTGGGTGATGATCCAACAGTTCATTATTTCCTCCAATTTATGTCTTTAGATTCATCCCACATTCATAATGCACAATTTTGTTGTCGCGTCGAGAATATCGGACTTGAGGACGGCTTCTTTATTACCGTCAAGCCATTCTCGTCGCTCTATCACTGTCAAAATGTTTCAACTCGAGTGCCTCGTAACTTTGAGTTGGTAATAATGGTCCATTCATAGGTCCATCGAGTCAAGAACTTTAATTACTATTTGTTGTCCTCGTGTCACTCGTAAAACGCGATTCACTTAGCGAGTTGGTAGTTTGGAGATTGATGTCGCCGTCGTTGATGTTTGGAGGCGGCGGGTGGAGACACACATGGAGTCGGTTTCAACCCCGCGGGCTCGGGTTCGATGGCGGTCATTGATCCACCCCCCACCCCCGCAGCATCTGTGTCCATGGCAACTGCGTGCATCGCCATTATTGAGAGTTTCTTCCCAGCTTGAGCCAATAGAAACTTTTTCCCTCGCTGCTTAAACGATGTAGCGAGATCATTTGCAAACTTCTGGGAGCTTTTGTGGCCATGTCCGTTTCAACTTGATTTGTGTTATAACGGAGTATTGAATTTCCTTGTGGTTGCATTGATATGATATCCCTACCTCTACCGGTGTTGTGCAATTACTTGCGGTGCAAAACATGCATTGCAAAATTTTACTGGGATTAATAATATTTTAAATTATTGTGAGCATAACAAAGCAGTTGTTTATGCCAATAGTTGTTTACAAATGCCATTCGATTTTATGTGATTGTGAAAACAGACAATTTATCTCATTCTTTCATTTTTTGTGTCTCGCGAAACTTTTGGAAAGAGTCGTTGTTTTGGTTGTTGACCCCGGGTTTCTTCCCGAAAGTGTGTCTTATTTATGAGCCCTTCTTCCCGGTACTTGTGTTATCCGGCTTACGACCCCTGCAGTGCGTGGTTATGCTTCCCGCCGAGCCTGGCGTCACATGGATTATCTCGCACAGCCCACCCAGGCGCTGCCAAGCACCCCTTTTATACATTAATCGATACAATTGTTATTAGCGAGGAATTCCAGGTCAGAACTTCAAGTTTTGCACCACAATCGGATAAGATTCTTAACAATGTTTTATTTATAACTTTTCAACCGCACCTTCTAAATGTAATAGTGATTACCTTAGAATATTTTCTCCTCTTTGAATCCCATTCTCAAAAGTGTGACTTTTCTCTGAGCTTGCTGTAAGCTAATAGGTCGTTCCTCTAAAGTAAAATTAGAGACAATGAGTTTTAATGATCTTGTGCAGACTCAGGAGAGAACGTCTATGACTTTCTCGTCCCTCTCTTTCCAACTCATCACACTGGAGGGTGGAAGATCGTCGCTCTCTCTCGCACTCGCACACGACGTCGGGCGTCGTTCTCGCTCCCACCCGTACACGACGCCGATGAGGTACTACTACGCCGGGGCGGTACACTACGGTCTAAATGCGTCCCCAACCATTACCTCAACGACATGAGACTTGACAGATGAAATAACACATTATCGTAGCGTCGAGTGGTGCTCTGTTTTATTAACGAAGATGGGGTAAGAAATCATTCCAAAGAATCTTTTTTTTCTCTACCGGAACCAATAATCAAGTCAATCCAGTTGCAAGTCGTGCTCTCTCGACTTGTTTAATAATACATTTCCGACTTGGCCTCCGATGTTTCAAGCTCACCCCAACCCCAGAAGTTTCTCGCGTTCAAGAGTTTTTATCGAGAGGCCCCATCGCGATGTTTTGAATGAAAGATCAGCCCTTGGAAAAACTCCACCGCCCCCGGTGTTTCCTTTCTTGAGCATCAAACTCAACTCTGTCGAGACGCGAGAATATTATGAAGTTATCATTTCGTGATTACACGCTCGGAGAGGTGAAAATTTCTCTTTCGAGTTTCCACGATTCGTTTAGAACTCGTCCTTTATTAGTTTAGGACGAGAGTTGTGCCAATTTATCTGACAACTCCTCACCTCATCCCAATCTTCATTTCTCGAAAACATTTGTACAAAACCGTCACTTCAGAATGACGCTTTCTGATTCTATGAATTCGTCAATCATTGAACTTGACATTGCATTATAAAACATCTTTAACACGAAGTTCTTTTTACGTCTATTAATCATTCATGATGTAAGTTAGTGTTACTTCCGATATTTGTGGCAAAACCTTCGTTCTTCCGCCTTGAAAGTCGATCAGTCAGTCGGGTGGCCTCGTCTCTTTCTGCTTTCAGGATGACTTCTCCATGTAAATGCCGTCTGTGTTCTCTGCGAGTGAGCCTGATAAAGCTTGTGGCAGGAAGTCTTGTTTGTATTCTTAACACTGCTTGCTGTGTGTGTGTGTGTTAGTGATACTGATAACGTCTATATATATATACATATATATATATATATATATACTTCCTTGTGCTAACTGCAGAATACTGCACAAAAGGATTTTATGGGAAATGTTGTTTTACTGATAGTGTATCCTGAGAAACATAGATTATGAAGCACTTGATTTAAACATTCAAGAAAGTTCATCCAAAGGTATTTCAGTATAAAACAACACGCTAAATTTGATTGAGTAAAAATCGCTCAAAAATCAGGTAAATCCACTCAAAAATGTAACAAAATTGTTCCTTTTTTGAGTGGATTTAACTAACTTTTGAGCGATTTTCACTCAATCAAATTTAGAGTGAATGGTTTTCTATAAATGAATTGATTTTGTACGAATAAAAGTTCTTTATAATTCGTGATTTTAAAGTATATCAGCGTCATTGTGATTTTAACTTTTCATTACAATATAAACTAGGTGAAAATTTAATTTCTCAATATTTCACACAGAATCTGTGACCTCATTAGGAGAAACAGGCTAAACAGTAATGTTTTACGTTAAAGCAGACAGCATTTTTTCACTTGTTCCCCAAGTCTCCCTCCCTCTCCCTTAGTAGCGCCCGCTCCCCACTATCGAAAAACTCAAAACACTTTACAAAATCCTCAAATTAAAATCCTTGAAGAAGCCTCTAGCTTTGTGCATAATATGATTATCCACGATTATATAATTAATATTGCTGGAATGAAGCTATTTAAGTCTGCGCTGACTTGTATTTGCTCTGTGAGATGAGATGGTGAGATAGAGCGGTCGATGGTAAAGGCGTGATGTGATGCAGTTTGCTCACTGATTGTGACTCATTCGAGTGGATCGCTTCACAACTTCCTTCTAATTGAATGAACAACTCGGATCGCTCGGATTCGTCGGTGCACACATTATTACGCTATTAGAGGGTAGGTAGGAAGGGTAGGTGTTGAGGGAAGGGTGGGAACTTACTAACAGGAGACGAACACACGGTTCAACTGAGCAGAAGATTCGTACGCAGTTTTACGAGCTGTCAAATTAAGATACTCCCTGACGTGAGGTTAAAGTAAATTATTACACAATTTTGATATTATTTCGGTTTTAGGATTTAATTAAAGAGCGATATTGTGACACAATAAACTTTTGCTATAACATCTCTTTTTGTAGACCAATGAACTGTCGATTGGCGGGAGTGTCTTAATTTGAACAGCATTAATACCAAGATACTGCAGAAAAAACGCAATTATTTTCTTCATTTGGAGTTCGTCCAAGAGACGAAAACGTTTATCTTATTTGGTCATTAAAACTCCCTGACCCTTTTTGAACCCGTTCTCTATAGGGATGTCGGTTGAAGGAAAAGGGAAACTTGTACAAATATTATGATCTTTTATCAAGTCGCCTTACTTCTAGCTTTGTTGTTTTTATTGAAACATATACGCAGCTTTATGGGGCCGACATGTGCATTTAATTTTTGTAATCGGGGTGTTGTAATAATAAGAGTAATAACCTTTAGATATCCGCTATAGGAGGGTGGAAAGCCTGTAAGGGTGTTTTGCATGACACGACGGGGAGCTGTTTGGTTGGTACTCATGAATTCGCAGAGGTTTTGATTCATCCCCTCGTCACTTGAATCCCGTACGTTTGTTTCACGAAACAAAGACACCGGCGGCTGACTTTTGTCTTTGCTTAATCGAGTTAGTAAATGATTAGCACTTTGAGGTGATTTCGTTAATTGCCAGTTTCCTCCTTCAATTAAACTTCATCTCGCTCTTCCGAAAACATCGACTCTTCTGTAATTGGAGAGAAGAATCAAAGAGATTCAAGAAAAAATATGTAAATGGCTGTCGTCGTGGATATTTTTCAAAGGAACGTATGTTTGATATGTGGAGGGGTGGTAGAGGGCCAAAATTAGTGATAATTACGTTTTTGTAGATTGAAACAAATCATATTTTAACCAATTTCTTTATTCCAACCAATTTCAAATCTGTTATGTACTTTAAAGGGGGGAGGGGGGTTAAGAATTTGTCACATATTATTTGGGGAAAAGTGTAATTGTGACAAATTGTGACGAGAGGGGAGAGGAGGAGATTAAAAAGTGGCCTCAGATTACAGCCCTCTCTTACAATAACCAACAGCTTCTCAATTGTGAATATAATCAAGATTCAAGACTGCGTAAACATAATTCCCTATGCGTGTCTCCATGCGTCTTGAACCTCCACGCACAATTCACCCATCCCTTGCGCGTCGACCAACCAGATCTTTATGTCGACGTGAGTCATCTAGGGGGGGACGCCGATGACGTCACCACCCAGCGTCCCGACGCCTCGCAGTGTCGACGTCGCTGAATATACGAGCGGTCTCTCAGGAGGCGCCGATATTGTCGCTTGAGAGTACATGGTTATTACTGATGGTAATTTCTGTATTAGGATTCTGCGACAAGATTCCAGTTCTAACCGACACAATTCTCTTGCGGGTATGAAATTAATGCCTTGTGGGTTTGCTTATCGCGTTGAAAGGGTGGTTTCATAGGTTTCACATGCTATAAACACCCTGCTCCGCTATCATCTAGTGGAGCGGTCGCTCCACCCAGCCAAGTCGTACCGTACACTCACACTCACTCAACATACCGTAAATGCCTAATAAACTGAGGAGCAGACCAACCACTTTTACTGTAAGCAACAACATGGCATTTTCGGCCTACTGGATCTTAAAATTGGAAAATCTCACATTGTTGCAAAATATCTTAATTTCGAGCTATGGCCCACCCCACCCCATATACCGAATTTGGGAACAATAGGGTATGTCATTTTCGTGCTAGAGGGCCGTGAAATATGTAAAATTACACCACTTTCTGATTCTGAAGATGATGATTCTGATGATATCAGGAAACACTGTTGACAGCGCCACAGCCTAAACGGCTGAGCCGATCGATCTGAAATTTTTACCATATATGCACTTTTGGCGTCTGATGATACCTTGTCCTTACGAATTTTTTGTGCCACCATTTTGAAACCGGAAGTGACGTCATATCTTAAAAACTGATGGACCAATTGGGACGAAACTAGCGCCAAACGATTCGGATGGTCTTCTCAATGAAATATCAACAGTCAAAATAGAAATGTACTTTTACCGAAACCGGAAATGACGTCATAAAAATGCCAAATTTGAATGAAATCATCTCTTATAACAATAACTACATATTCAGAAGGCTTATAATGTTACATAGCATTTAAAGACACAAATTTTAGGTGGCAGTGAAGTCAGCCGCCATTTTGAAAACCGGAAGTGATGCCATAACTCGAGAACGGCTGGACCAATTGGAACGAAACTTCCGCTATACTTTATAGCATATTATTTATAGCATATACATAGTAACAAGCACAACTTTTCTTAGCAACCAAATCAAAAAGGCGTATTTTTTTAAAGGAATTATAGTCTTTGGTTCCACAATATATGCTACAAATTGTAAGAATAAACTGAAAAAAGGAATGATATCCCATAAAAAACACTCCGTGTAAAAATACCAGCCAAGTCTCTTCAACTAAAAAAAAATAGAAGAAATCTAAAAATTCAGCACTGAAAAGTAGTGATATCAAAATAAGGCCAAGTCAAAACTTTTAAAAATTACTTGGCGCATCGTTTTTCTATGGGATTATAGATATATTTTATGTATAGATGAGTATATTTGATTACCGACCTACTTCTATACTATTTATATGCACGATGCGCCAAGTAATTTTTAAAAGTTTTGACTTGGCCTTTTTTTGATATCACTACTTTTCAGTGCTGAATTTTTAGATTTCTTCTATTTTTTTTTTAGTTGAAGAGACTTGGCTGGTATTTTTACACGGAGTGTTTTTTATGTAATATATACTATAATTGAGGGTTGGTACTTGGTTTATTGATTTATCTTTGTTGCTGATCTACAAAGCGTCACTCTTGCAATAACATCCTTCTTTTTTTCTTAATTCTCCGAAGTGTTTTCAGTGTCACTCAAATAATAAACCTGGAAAAGATTTTAGAATCGCCTTAAAATAGACTACCAGCATTGCTTGTTGCACTGCATATTGCCTAATATGAGTCATCATATGATAATATTTATTGCTTTTTGCAAATAGCATATTTCCGAAACAATTACGTGGACCTCAAGAGTCGACTGCAGGGTCCTGGGTTCTACTCCAGAAAACATGTCTTCTTGAAAGAGGGTTTTCTTAATCTCTCCATCTAACATTCCATGGTTTTCTCAGCTTTTCTGTAAAACTGACTAAAAGCAAAATATGAGCCAATTAGCGTTGACATCTAGACATTAATCCCTGCTGCTGTTGTTCCATCTGTTCCCTTCTCGGTAGCATTGTTGCGATTTATGAAGAAGACACCGACACAACAATACAACATGGTGAGACGTGACTTGGCGTAACTTAGGTCAAACGAGGGAAACATACCTACGAAACGAAATGTCCATCTCATAGATTTGTCGAGAGGAATCTCCGCCGCCCACATGTAGCAGGATGCAGTCGGTTGCCCTGAGATGCGACTGAGATGTAAATGAGAAACAGAGACGTGACACGGGGATTGAACTGCGTTGCGCGTCCATGTCACATTATGTCACATCATGTCACGTCATGTCACATGAACGATTGAGTATCGTTTTGAAAATTAGTGCAAATTGCTGTTGAACTGCTATCTAAAATTATGCAATGTTATTTCATATCAAAGAATAGATAATTTAGTACATACCTACCTAAAATTTAATCAACTTACATTTATTAGCTTTTATGATAGGTACAACATATTGTTGATCATCAGATAATTATGCAAAAGACCCACGAATTACATAAAAGTTAATTAATTAAATTTTATTAATTTTTGAATGCTTATCCAATTCTTTTCAGGTTGTAAAGTACAAAATATCATACAATTCAAATTTGCCAATTTCGATTATCCAATATAATCGGACTTGAGAGTTTCACGGAGTTTCACTCAAAACGCTATTTCATTGGCTAGAAATTGAATTGCCCAATTTGATATGCACTTATAAGCAGTAATTTGGCCTACTCAAGGTTACAGGGGATGAATGATACAAGTCCATTTTTGGAGAGCTTTCTCGGTTTGATGGAAATGAATGCAGTGGCGTCGGAACCGGGGGGGCAGCAGGGGCACGTGCCCCCCCTAGACGTCTGAAGGGGGGGCAAGAGTATCAATCTGCCCCCCCTGGTAACGCATTATATCTTTAAAAAATTACTCGATAAGGGCTGAATTTCAAATAAATTCGCTGCGCGGCATTGTTAGGCATTGTCATGTGAAAGTCTTCTGACGGAATTCAATTGATTTTGTTCTTTTACACCAAAATCATTCACTGCCTAGAGTACCTATTAAAATTTGAGTAAATCGCTGCGGGGCTTATTTATATGAACATTCCTTATGAGTGAATGATTAACTTTTGTTTTCTTACAATTAAAATAAAATGCACCATAATCATTCGAAATTCAAAAAAATCGGCTGCGCGGCATTTTAATGTGTAATGTCTAAAATGTCTATGTCTATGTCTATGTCTAAAAATGTCTGAAATTCATAATGCATTTCAAATTGGACCTATTGTGAATGTGAATAAATGCGGAGATATCATCCAAAACTAATCACTTTTCAAGTGCATATAATTTAGATAAAGATAGGTTTAAAAAGTGTGAAAACGCGTGAAATTCACGCGTGAGAAAATCACGCGTGAGTGTGTAAATCATGTAGAAACGCTCCAAATTCATTCCTGAAATTCAAAATTTTTCCGGGGCTATGCGCCCCGGACCCGCATGGTGCTGGGGGGCCTTCCCCCCAGACCCCCATTGTTTCTCTTCGCAATCGTGTTTCCCACACACATCGTCATTTACTGAATTATGTTCTCCCTTACAATTTAGTTCCTAACCTACCTAGATCCCAAGCAAAATGTGCCCCCCCTAAGAAAATAGACTTCCGACGCCACTGAATGAATGCATGCATAGAACTTCCACTTTTCACTTGTACCTACCGTTCTTCCCCTGTAATTTTCAAATATATTTGTATGATCATTTGCACTCGGATCTTGGGTTCGTCTTGTGTGTGTTTGACAAGATGTCACACGGTGTGAAAATGGCGCGGGGATGTTGAATAGAGCTGAAATGCAAGGATTTGAGGTCAAGATCGAAGGAATCGAAGTTCAAAGGCGCGGCAAAAGAGGGCGGGTGATATTGAGCAGGGATCAAAGAGCCAGGTTGACCAACCCCCTCGTTCAAAACCGACCCACAAATAACGTCAATAAATGCAATGTGTATTTCTCTCAGGTTTCAATCCCCTTGAGCTCACGCTATAGACAATATAATATCTCGAGTCGGGTTTGATTCTTTTGCCGTGGCGTGAGAGTCCCGGTTCGATCCTTCGCGTCCCTTATTCCCAACCCGACGTCCTTATCGGTTTACTCGGGAACAAGATTCCGACGCCATGCTCGATAAAATCTAGCAGCTCAATTTCAATCTCAATTTCACACCAACCAGAGTTTCTTCTCGACAAATCTCAGCCAAAAAACAATGTTCTAGTTAATTACTGTCATTAAAGACGAGTTAACTCGAAAGTTCAATAAAAAGTTGAGGTATGCGCGACTCATTATGTTCGCATGTCATTCCGACATCACAAACTGGGACAAATTACTCTTGAAAGAAAAAATATGTGCGAGTAAATAATGCAGTAGCGTTTGTTTGTTTACAGAGTTTTAAGTTACCGTGCGTCAATAGTGCAGCCAACCGAAGTATCACCTTTTAGGTTTGATAATGTAGTCATTTGCCGCTCTCCAGCTGGCATTTAGCGTGTGCCGACGAAGCCGTATGATTGGTTAATGCCTTCGAGCGGTTCATCAAACCAAGCCATCAGCCGGCTTGTTATGCTACCCTCAACGACCCAACTGTTGTGCAAAACCCTCCCCCACCTCTGCCCTTGTTACTGGTCATACGTTACACCACACAATAGACGTAGAACATGAACTTGATCGCTTTATTTCCTTGACTGTATGCAACCAGACTTACACAGGTACAATCCTCGTTGCAGTCAACCCCTACAAGGATATTGATATCTACAACACGGTAAGTACTTCTTTATATCTTACGTAAATATCCCTTCAAAGGATTTCTTGTTAAAGCGTAAACGTGAAGTTATGTCCGTCCATTCCTGTCTTGTGGGATCAAATGTATTTTACTTTGAGAGGATTTTATGGCAAGTGAGCAAGCTTGCATATATTTTTATGGGGCTTCGTATTTTGTTTGCAAGACTCGGTATGTTATTTTGCTAATCGCATCATGGGTCAACGATCACTCCTTGATGACATAGTTTTTGACGTTACGTCCCCTGTGAGAGGCAAGCCAAGCAACTTGCACAGCTTGCGCGTTGTAAAACCAGGGAAGTTTACAAAGTAATCCCGGGCAATTTATGCATTTATTCACGTTGTAATCTCGCGCTGTTGATGCGATGAATCCTCACCCCCGGGGGCCGAGCAAGTGTCACACGTCGCGGCCATGTTGACTCCTGCCTCGACCAACTTCCGGTAAGCCGTCACACGTGATCGGCATCCACGAGCGTCCCGGCGCCGGAAGTCGTCCAACTTTACTGCCCGATTGTCGTGTAAACAATCTTCTCGCGTCTGACAACGGCGCCTCGATGAAATAATAGTCTATTCTCTCCGATATTGCAGTAGCTTTGTGACTTGGGTGTTCTACTAGTATTCCTCAGTTCCTATCTTGCTTTTTCTGGAAAGAGTTTTCTAGGGAAACCCGTAACATGTCACCAAAACATTGGACTTTTTTCACGAGGTGCCCATTAACTTTTTTGAACACCCTTTCCTCAAACCCAGAACAGATGTCATCGTTCCTTTCCTTCATAAAAAAGCAAAAACTGGGACATTTTTAACTAAAAATCATACCCTTTCTCCACCCCCATATCAATGTTATCTCGTAATGCAAAATGGGCTCAGATTTAAGTATTATGGAAACCCGATAAAATCTACAATAAATAGCTGTCTGCCGAATTCTTGAAGCTCCGATCACAACTTCTTCGCCCCATGTGGACGTTGATTGATCGAAAGATTGATTGATTGTGTCTCCCCCATCGCATTTTACCCTGCAAACTTGACGACTGGCTGCGCTCGAAGAATACACCATTATCCATTTAGACGTCGTGATGCAGAATTCGTTAGCCAAGGGAACCTACGTGGACGAATGAGTTGGAGATGGTTTCATGGAACACATTCCAAAGATGCACTGTCTTTCGACGTTTCTTGAAATATAGTGCAGAGAGTGCAATGTCATCATCATATCAAGCAAAATAGCAACCCCATTATTGTAATAACGATGCTGGTACTATTTACTGGAAAACACTAAATAGTGTCGCAAAAATGTACAGAACACAAATTCTCAAATATTCAGTCAGAAAGCGTGACACTAATATCACGCTCACGTAACATTAACTTCAAGTGCGCAAAGCCTTTCCCTGGCACGGCAAAATATAAACAAATATTTCTCCCCGGAACTTTGCTAAAATGTGCGTGCAGGGTATCAAAAGTTGCCAACAGTATAATAAAACAGATATGAAAATAAATTAGTCGGAGTGCGAAATGCATATTTGATGAATCAAGAATATTGACGAGATGATAATAGGGTAGTATAGGCAAGAAAACAAGAAAGTGTTCTCCAAAACATGCAAGTTTTAAATGCGGAAACCACCCTCGTTCTTCCGTGTACGTTGGCTACTACGATCGTATTGATTGTCTCTCTAATGTTTATACGCAATTGCCTGCGTTTTGCCTGGTTTTAGTCTCATTTCGTGTGAATTTGATAAAAGTTTTCGAGCTGTGTTTGGAATATAATGCCACTTTGACTTGACGCTGGTTGCATGAGGAGAGCGCAATGCCCTCCCGCAATCAGTTTAGTATTCGCCCGTTGTCGTTCGTCCACTTGGAATTCTTACACCCTGCCTTCGTAACTCGTAAATTATCATCTTATGCGATTACCTAACATCACCTTGTGGACGAAGGTGATTGATCATCACAGCACAAGAGAGAAGAGAGTTCCAATTATATATTCAGTAATTTCTTTAACAAAACCTACGTAGTTTAAATAACACTTAGATTTATATTCGATTGCGATTTATGTTTTAAGTTGAAAGATGGCAAGTAGAGTAGGTATAACTTGGCCGAATTTCCAATATATCCAAGTTTCCAGAATAAAAACCGAAATGGTATATCACGGAAGCTCACGGTAAGATTAAGAGCAATTCGAAATTATCAAAATCAAATCTATATTTTTTCTGTCTTTTTCCTTTTTCTTTTTTTTCTTTTCTCTTTTAAACATTTGATTTTGAACATTGATGCATATACACGGTATAGACTATTGTACAGAAGATTGTTACAAAATGAAACGTTTATACTCAGGTACCTATATTTTCACAAGAAAACAAATGCTATGATGAAGATGATGATCATAAAGTTGGTGTGTCGAAGGCGCCACGCAGTTTAAAATTGTTGAATAAAGTATCGATTCCCCTGACAATTTCAATATCGACATACTTTTGTCTAGACCTAGGTTACGTCAAGTCCCAGGTGATGTATCCTTCTTTGTGAGCATTTTAAATAAAGGATTCAAGGGGTTGATGAAAGCCTCTCAAAAGGTTTTGCTAGAGATTTCATTAAAACAGGGAAACCCACTTAGAAAAAACTTTTCTCTTTTCTATAAGAGTATCCCGAAGCACGTCATACCGTATTGAAAATAAAAAATATACGCTGTTATTTAATCTCCTCAGATTTGTCGATATCATTTGCATATTTAGCGCTCAAGTTTACGGCGCCAGTTTGCGGGTCAAGGGGGTGGAAAACGTCCGAAGTTTAGACCCGGGACAGGGTGAACCACCCCTTGACGACACAGCTTTATTATTTATTACCAGTTTTATGACGAAGTAGATTTACTTTATAGCCGTCCGTCTGCAGCCGCACGATTATGCGTCGGCGAGTTCATAAAAGATCGTCACAACTAAGGGATGGCGTCGTTACTTGCACAAATAACCCTGTCTCTACGGGTTACTGAAATTAATACTTCGATATGTTTTATGCAAATTAACAAACAAACAAACAAATAAGCTAATTGTTAATAATTGACAGGATCCACATATTCGTATTGAATTCAAACAATGCGTAACTTCTTGTTCACTCAAAAGTTCACCTCATCTAAATTCCATCTTTGCGTTTTGATTTTTAAATAGAAGTTATTGCCTATGTTAAATTACAAAATTCACTTAAGTATGCACATTTTATTACCGACTTTATTGTTTGACAAATCCATCAAACCTGCTCGGCCTAATGGATGGCGCAATCAGTAGATCTGCTGACATCACGTGCACGTCGGTTCGGGGGTGGTACATAACGGTGCGTCGTTAAGGGGTGAATCAGCCGGTATGGGCTTGGGGTGGCGGGGGCGTGACGTAGAGATATTGATCTGTTTTCAGCTGGAGCTTGAACAGCCTCCCGCTCAGAGTGCGCCGGTCGTTTCCAGTCACACCCTTCCGAGTAGCCAACAATACCCGCAACAATGGATGCTTAATTGATATTATGAGCGTCACAAAACCCATAGACAATATTTTGTGTGCCTTCTCGTATTCCATGGAGAGTGGTCATTAATAATTTGGCATTCCGACACGCACGTGGGCAGGACTGTTTTCTTTAATTTAGGAAACGTCACTCTGCGTGTTTGTTTTCCGAGGAGATTCGTTTATTAACCAAATTAGTTGGTATTGAAAGGATGCGATGCATTACCATCAGCCGGCATTATGTTACGTACAAAAGAATCGTTTACCTTTGCATTGTGTGCCTTTGGTCACAAGGGATTTGTTATCAATGTGGATTCGTTTCGTTCGTTTCTCACTCCCTTCCCTGGATTGTTCGACAGCAACGAGAATATATTTATGGATTTATCCTTTGCTCTTAGAAAGCAAAATCTTCTGCACATGAATGCAGTTATGAAGAAGTGTTGTTACTGAAGAGTGAAGATTGAAGAATGCATTGTTTGTCTGCTTGCGATTTCATTCATCATATTAAATCACGGCACCTCCACCACCTGTGGGGTTTTTTCATTCCAAAAAATAAATATAAATACACTCTGAATTGATCGTTAATTTCTTAGATAGGACACATTCAAGTCTTATTGGAGTAAAGGAAGTGATAAAAACAGACGTTCAGCTAAGACCCACGAAAGTAATCATAAAAATTCTTTGGCGTGCTTGTTGGGTAGAAATGCCAGAATACTTCACTCTCAATATAGACTTAACTACTCTAGAAAGCACCCCACGGCATTACCAGAAGCTTTATAGCTGTGGCTCTGAAGGAATAGCATAGCTTGTCTCCCAAGTTGTGGATTCCCTTGGGTGTGGGTTGGTTCTACATGGAAAGATCGCGTTTGGGGGGAAAAGAGGATAAAAAGAGCAACCAGAAACCCCGGAGATCATTTGGATGAAAGAGTCACAGAATCCTGACATATTTATGAATATTTTACTGTAAAAAATGATGATAAATAATGTCAGTGATCGCAATGAGATGGCGCGGAGAAAATAATGAGGTGTCGTCGTCCTGATCTATGGGGGGGAGGGGGGGGGGGGGGGGGGGGGGACATGCAGTGCAGGGTGATAATCATCACATGTCATTTATGTTGAGCCGCTAATGTTCTGTTCTGTATTATATTATTAGTATACACTACAGTGTGTAAAACTAGAATATAATTTTAGATTGACCATTAAACAAACTTGAGCTTATTACCTATATTATTTTCCTGAAACTTAAAAAAACCTTTTCCTCCGGGTGGGTAATATTGGAAAACGAATGTAAATGGAGCAGGAATCAGGAGGAATGAGGATGTGGGATTCTGGGATGTGAATGAAAAGGCGAGAGATGCTCAGGCTTCAGCTTGCAATAATACCATTTCACCCTGCAGGGAATCATGTAATATTCATCTCAGCCATGCGGAAAGAAAGAGGTTTCTCGCCCCATATATATTTTCATTAATCACGATGTGCGCCCCCTGACAAACACATCTCTTCTCTCCTCTCTCCCCTCAACCAGCAACTGTTGCGGTGGACGGTGGTGGATGGAGTGGACAGAGTGGACCAGCGTTGCCGCGTCAGTACAAATGTACTAGAACTAGTACCATACCTCTATGCTAGTACTATTACTATTAGGTGTCCGTCCGTCAGTACGTCAGGCCTCCTTTCTCAAAATCATCACTTTCTAGTACATTTTCGTTTTATTCCAAAAATTTAGTTTTTTATGCATATAAACCTAAAAAATCGATTATTTAGACAAAATCTCGGGCCTAAAATTAAAAAAATTCGCTGCGCGGCATTTGAATGTGTGTTTTATACGCAATAAAATCATTTTTAAAGTCCTTGAAATTAAGAAAAATTCCTGCGTGTAGCTCTCAAATCGTAGACATGATAGTCTATTCTCAAATTATTCCAAATCTCAAACAGTGGCATTATGCGATTTAAAAAAAATATTCTTTCACTTTTCCGTGAATTTTTTCAACAAAATTCACTTCTTGACAACATATAGATTGGCGTTTTGTAGGGTTGTGTGGGTGTGTTAAGACTGAAAAATCAGATTGCTTTGGCAATCTGAGGGCATTTTCTGGCATTTTCACGTCGATTTTGAAATCTAGTACTATTTTACCAACATTTTTGGCAACACTGGACTGGCTGGAGTGGACTTTAGGTGGACTTTCTCGCACCATGCTCGCAGTCGCACTTTCATTTCAAGGAAAATCGGCGGCGATGGCAAGGCAAACTGCAGTGACTAAATTTTCAGCAACGTACACTGTGTTTGTATTACATCTTTCTTTGGTAGGTACCTATTTATTTTTATCTATAGTGTTCTAACATACCTACTCGCCGTTGTAGGTAGGACCTACCTAGTTCATTTCCTACTTCCAAGAAACGTCAAACGGACATAATATTATAGGTTAAGGTATATGTTATGTTAAGGATATGTTAAAAAAGAGATTGTTAGAAACAATTCTTCCCGAATTTTGAAAACTCTCCTTGTTTTTTCTCATATGGTAAAGAAATTTAATGTTGCCAAAAATCTCCTGCCCATAAATAATTATCTCATAGTTTCTGTTTTGTGTTGTGTAAAGCTGGCTTTCCATGATCCGTCATCTTCCGTCAACGTCCGACACCGTCCGACGAAAACGACCACGTGACCCGTCTCGACCAATCCCTCGCCGTCCCAGGGGCGGATCTAGCCTCTTGTCATGGAGGGGGCGATTTTGGAAAATATGAAGGGGGTCAAGTGGTATCCCTAGCCACGGGCGTCCGCAGATTTTTTTGCCAGGGGGCGGAGGTAATGCAAGGAAAACAATTGTCCCACGGGCCAAGGGGGGTGTGGGGGGCGAGCCCCCCACCTGCCCCGCAGGGCGTTTTTTGGTTTTTGGACACTTTGAATCAAATTTTGAGACATTATGAGGTGTATTTTGTTGAACAATTCATTATTTTTTAAGCTTGGACACTTTGGGGTAGTGCCCCCACCTTGCCTCGCAGGGTATTTGTTGGTTTGTTGACACTTCGAAATTAATTTTCTGAGTTTTTTGTTTAGAAAATGAAACTATACGTAAATAACACCACCAAATTTGTATGCTATCCTGACATCCTTGCCCCCCCAGTCACCCCTGTGGAAGCCCATGCTTTCATCCGCCAAAGGCCTATCGCCGAAGGCAATTTTTTTCGAAATATTGAAAAAACATTTAGTTTTAAGGCACTTTTAGAGCAAAGATTAAACCTTGCCAAAAGACAAGCCATGATTACGATATTTTTATAAATTTGACGAAATGAAAAATCAACCTGCTGATCTTAATAGAAGGTGGAGGAGGAATCATAGGGGGGGCGATCGCCCCTTCCGCCCCTCCTTGGATCCTTCCCTGCGCCGTCCGAGATTTTTGGGGATAGCTCTGATTGGTCGAGACGGGTCACGTGGTCGTTTTCGTCGGACGGTGTCGGACGTTGACGGAAGATAACGGAGCATGGAAAGCCAGCATAAGGCTACCTTGTCCATATCTGCACTCTGCAGTAATTTACCTACTCATTATTTCGAATTGAGAATCCAAGAAATTGTCTGTGTTTTTCTACTTTTCTTTTTATAGATAACTATCGCTAGTATTATTATAGGAAGTAATATATTTTTTTGAAACTGGCTCTTTACAATGTAATTAAAAATCATTAATATTTTGAAGTTCCTTACCTAGGTACATTTTTTAGGTGCATACCTAATAGAAAAGAGAAATTTTTATAATGAATTTATTAGTTTCACCTCATTTTATCTTGAATTCCTTGTGCTGTTCGCAGGAATGTGTGTTCAAGTACCACGGGCAGAAGCTCGGCACGATGGAGCCACACGTGTTTGCGCTGGCGGAGGCAGCGTACACATCGCTACAATCGTGCGACAGCAACCAGTCTTGCGTGATATCGGGCGAGAGCGGTGCCGGAAAGACAGAGTCGACCAAGTTTATCCTCCAGTACCTCTGTTCCGTGACGAGCAATGTCAGCACATGGGTTGAACAGCAGATTCTTGAAGCCAATACCATGCTGGAAGCTTTCGGTGAGTTCCGAGTTTCCCTCAATGACTATGATACTGTAAATATAAAGGTTTAGTGTTAATTTGGAGCCTAATATTATGTGTTTTGATCGATGTCTAGACCAAGATACGTGATCGAGTTTCAAAAAGTTGCTTTGTATTGTGCGATAGCAATTGAATGCCTTGGCACTGTTTATTGCTACAATGATACACAATGTACAATGCTACAAGTTACAACGAAATTAAAAGTTTAATTATTACATTTTGAAATGTTATTTTGAAGGTCTTAATTTTGGATGTTGAATTTTGATTCTAGGTATTTTAGGGGATTAGTATTTCAATTTACCATGTTTCTCCAGGTAACGCAAAAACGGTGCGCAATGACAACTCAAGCAGATTTGGCAAGTTCATGCAGGTCTGCTTGGACTCCAAGTGGATGATCAAAGGATGCATCATTCAGGACTACCTCTTAGAACAGTCTCGTATCACCTTCCAGTCACGAGGCGAGAGGAACTACCACGTATTCTATCAATTAGTGGAAGCTGCTAAGGTATACTTGCGAGATTGCATTGGTTTGTATTGTGTGGAAACAAAAAATAAAAATACATCAAAAAATAATTTTTAACTTGCAGAGTAATCGGGAGTTGTCGGACCAGTTTAAGTTGAAGCCCGCTGAATTCTACAACTACCTAAATCAGTCTGGTTGCATAAAAATTGAGGGAGTTTACGACGCACAGAAGTTTGATGCATTACGGCTTGCTTTCAATGTATTACGAATACCTCAGGAAATGTGTGACGGAATATTCAGCGTTATATCTGCCATTCTGTGGCTAGGAAACATGAACTTTGAGGTAAGCTGGCTTGAAACTTTGTAAAATAAGTCCTACCTACTTATTAGTAGGTACACCCACCTCCAAGTGTTCGTACTGTGTTTCTCAGAAGAGCACAATGTATAAAACGGTAGGAACACTTGGAGGTGGGTTTACCTACCTATTTTTTAATATGTAATCGGAACTTGCACATTCTACAGAAATACTCTCTCCTAGACAGGAATAAATGTGTAATTCCACCTCGCCATCAGCCAATCAAGAGAATAGTTAGTTTAATCACTATTAAATAACATGTTGTTGTTCTTCAGGATATTGATGGAGAAAAATGTGCTTTGACTAACGACGATCTTGAAGTGCTAAGTATCGTTGCTTCCTTGCTCGGGTTAGAAAAGGATGACCTTGTACAAGTAGCACTTCGACGGCAGATCAATGTCCGAGGAAATATCACTGAGATTCCGCTGAAACTTCAAGAAGCAAAGGAAAACCGCCATGCAATGGCAAAAGCCTTGTACTCTCGCTCATTCGCATGGCTCGTTAATCACATCAACACATGCACCAACCCGGGACAGGATTCCACCAGATTCCTGGGAGTCTTAGACATATTCGGATTCGAGAACTTTGCCGTCAATTCTTTTGAACAGCTCTGCATCAATTACACAAATGAGAAATTACACAAGTTCTTCAATCATTATGTGTTTGCTCTTGAACAGGAGATTGTGAGTATAAATTTTGAATAAAAGAACAGACTAGGGACTAAAGATTCTGTACTATATGACGTTGAGTCGCTGGCATTTAGTTGGAGGCGATTGGAAGTTGGGCAAGCAGGAGGTGACTTTCTAAAGCAGGCAGAAAAAAATGATGGAGATAAACAAATTCATTGTTTTCCAATGCCGACAGCCGGCGCCACAGCATCAAACTCTAAATGAAGCTTTGAATTCAGCTTACAAAAACAATGTCACAATGTTACAAAAGACAATGTCATGTCAGTGTCAACCAATTGTCAAATGATCTTAAAAATCTTGAATCTATTGCCTTGTAATTCAACATACTAATATTAAACTTGAGACTAGTATTATGATTTGATTTGACTACAAACTTTAATTGATTTTAGTATCGGGCTGAGGAGATCGAGTTCGCACACATTCACTTCACTGACAACACATCCTGCTTAGAACTGATTGAAAAGCCTCCGCGATGCATCCTAAAACTGCTGACAGAACAATGTCACATGCCAAAGGTATGTCCATACTGGTTTAAATCAAGAGCAACCAAACATATATTAAATTTTCATCTCAAAACAATTGTGTCCCCTTTCAGGGCTCCGACCTTGCTTACCTGACCAACTTGCATGGTGAATTCGAGAGCCATCCGCAATACTTGAAAGGAGACGATCGTCGGCAATGGGAGAAAGAATTTGGCATTGATCACTATGCTGGATGCGTGACTTATTCTGTTCAAGGCTTTGTGGATAAGAACAGAGATGTTCAACAAGATGTATTCTTTGATTTTATGAGTCGATCAACAAACGAGTTTGTTCAAGAGCTAACCATGTATCAGGTGAGGAAATATCCGAGATATTCTTACATATTTCATAAGGAATGAAGTCAACAATGTTAAAATGAAATGCGTGTGCAGGACTTGCTGGGATGCACCGTTGCTCGAATGGGTAACTGCAGTGGAACAGCAACAGTGTCTCGAGGAACGTCAAAGGGAAAACCAACAGTCAGCGATACGTTTAGACATCAACTTCAAGCTCTTGTGGATGTGCTACAAGCCACAAACCCATGGTCAGTGCCTATTATTTACTTTCAAAGAAACAATTTGTATTGTAATGTATTGCATTAATGATACCATTGTAGGAACAAAAATATAATTCTTTTAGTTTTTCATTTGATATTATGTTTTTCCAGGTATGTTCGGTGCATAAAACCGAACATGTTGAAGGAATCAAATAACTATGATCAAAGTCTTGTACTGGACCAACTAAAATACTTGGGTATGTTAGATATTATCCGAATACGTAAAGAAGGGTATCCAATTCATCTTCCATTTTCGGAGTTTGTGCAACGATATCGGTGTCTAACTAAATTGCACATGCCACAATGTGAACGAGCGGCAGTTAGGTAAGATTTCATTGTTAAAATCTCACTTGGAACTAGAGTTGAAATATTAGTGTTGACACTAATCAGTGACTGATCATATTAATTTTGGTTACAGACAATTGATTGGTTTAGTAAACCCCCCTCCAAAGATGTGGCAGATTGGCCGCACAAAAGTGTTCCTTAGATCCTGCGTTCATGAACCTCTTGAAGAGCAAAGAATCAAAATAGTTCAAAAAATGGCTACCAAACTCCAGGCTCAGTGGCGCACCTACATCTGCAGAAAAGGTCAGTTATTTAAGTGGATAAAAGTAATTAATAATTATTGTCTAAGTCTTACATTGTCTATGAATGCAAGCTTTCACTAATAAATTACTTTGCCCTTGTTATTTCAGAATACCTCAGAATACGTAATGCGGTGTTAAGATTACAACACACATATCGCGGATGGAAGCAAAGACTGCAATTTATTAAGCAGCGTAGAGCGGCAACTGTGATTCAGTCACATCTTAGAGGAGTATTCGCAAGAGAGGTAAAATGATGTTTGAATTTTATTAGAAACATACACATTGAATTTTCGAGACCGACTTTGACCTTTTGTTGAAATGCGTAGGTTGCAGCGGCATTAAGAGAGATGAGAAGAGTGGACGAGGAGATGAGGAAGAGAGAAAGACTGGAAGAAGAACGAAAACAGAGAGAGCTGGAACTGGACCAACAGGCTGAGAAGGACAAGAAAGCTCTGGAAGAGAGTGAAAGGTAAACACAATTTGACTTCTGCCTTAATTTGACCTTGAGACTTTGAAAGATTGTTCATCTTCTCCTTGTGCTTAATTTACAAGCTCGCAATACCATGGGCTGGTGGGAATGGACAGAGGGTGAGTTGATGTGAATTGTCTTCTGTTGTTGTATCTCTTTATGTCACGTTATTTTAATAATTTTGTAACAGCACATTCAAAGTTCATACATTCAGGTTTAAGAAATTGTGTAGGTACCTTCCGAATAGGGTCAGTGTACGTACGTAGCCGAGAGTCGCATGCACAACTGATGGATGACCAGTCTGTGATTATTATGATGCCCTTAATTGAACAATTTTGAAACAAATTTAAATTCTAGACTACCATATTACTTGTAGACGTTACTGAGACACTCATGTTTACTGTTATATTTTCAGAGCTGCTCAGGAGGAGATTGCGACTCTGACCCAGATGGCCGAGCAGCTCAACTCGAAGCTGTGTGAGCCATCTGGCTCTGAAGCTGTGGACCTTGACAACTTGTTCGCGTTCCTGTCGGATGTGCAAACTAATCGTGGCAATACAATCATCGATGAGATCGGAGACCGCATGGACGAACTAGTAGAGGACCTTGATGTTGAGGTAAGCTTGCTGTTGATTATAGGTGATCCTATAACTCAAAACTTTCAAATTCATTACAGATCAATCAATGTGTCTAAGACAATTTCATCCCAATTCAAGACCGACCAATCCTGCATTTGTTTCTGTAATAGTTAATTTGTTGGAATTTTCCCATACATTAGTATGACATGCAGGGGATCTAACCCGAACCTGAACCCGAACCCGTAACCCGAAAAAACCCGTATTTTTTGTGAACCTGAACCCGAACCCGTATTACATTTTTGTCTGAACCCGAACCCGAACCTGAACCCTTATAAATTATATTTGTGAACCCGAACCTGAACCCGAACCCATATTTTTAAGGGTTTTTTATGGGTTTTCAAATAAAATTAAATACATTTTATATTTAATAGTTTGAATCAATCTTAATGTAACACGTGGCCTTTAGTGTCCCAAATTCGTTTTAGTAGGGAGTTTCCCTGCTGAAAAATCTCCCTGCTGGGCAAACTGGATGTCTGAAATCCCAATCGGTCATCATTTCGCATTAAGACGGCTGGGTAGTGAGTTTGACCTTGAAGAGTTTTTTAGTCGATTTTTATCAATATCTTTTTCCAGTGTAATTGTTAACAAAATAGGGCTATCGACGTGAATTCAGAACAGTTAAATGAAAATAATTTCATAGTTTGGAATAAGCTATTAGTTTTATTGTGTCCAACAGGTGTTTAGAAACCGAAAATTACTAAATTTTCGGGTTCTAAACACCTGTTGGACAAAATAATACTAATAACTTATTCCAAACTATGAAATTATTTTCATTGATCTGTTCTGAATTCACGTCCATAGCCCTATTTTGTTAACAATTACACTGGAAAAAGATATTGATAAAAATCGATTAAAAAACTCGTCATGGCCACGCTCACTACCAAGCCCTCTTAATCATCATCATCACATATTCTAACCCTTCGACGGGATCCAAGTACTAATTTTATAGAAAACAAAGCATTTAAAAAAATAACATTAAATGCCTAGAATTCCTTTTAAAAATTTGATTTTTATAATGAATGTGTGTTTCAATTTCCTAAAACCTTGGTTCAAAATGCCACAAAATTGCACACAAATTAATGACAATGAAAATATCTCCGGGGGTTTCGCCCCCGAAACGGGAAATTTCTGATGATTTTTCCGAATAATAGCTCTTTATTGGCTACTCGATTTTTTTATTAGTGGATATATAAATTATATACATAACCCAGCATACTTTTTTGTTTCTACAATTTTTTTTTTTTTTAAATCAAAACGCCTTTACAAATGCCAAAAATTGCTTAAATTCAGACTGATCATTGAGTCCCCCCCCCCCCCCCCCCCCCCCATGATTTATCTTGCATACGATTATGAGTCCCATGCGTCAGTTCGACATGCGTTCAGTGAAAAAGCATTGACCAAAAAATAAAATTTTAAGTCAAATTAAATGAAGTTTGTTGATATAATTCAAATTTAATAAACTGTATATCAGAAAAATGAAAATGTATTGGATTGGAACACAAATATTTAACAATATATTCTGATTAATCTAAGTGTGGAGCCGGACCCGAACCCGAACCTGAACCCGAACCCGTATTATTGCTATGCCTAAACCCGAACCCGTATTATTTTTTTTGCCTGAACCCGAACCCGAACCTGAACCCTTATTAATTTTGTGCCTGAACCCCAACCCGAACCTGAACCCGCAAACGATCGGTTTCGATGCCCTGATGACATGCAATCTTTTAAGATGGTGTTAATTTTAAGAAGTTTATTATATAGTTAGTAGAGGAGCCTGCTAAATAAAAACGTACACAGGGATTCTCGACTGCAGTCAAGAAGTATAAATTTCCACCATTATCAACAATCCACTCCAAGCTCAGACATTTGAGCAGAGCCATTCAAGAGATGTATTCACGAGATGGAGGACGAATGTCTTCAGTCTGTGTGCTACATCAGAGATCTTGGACTCTCTAGAGTTGTATGACAACCCACCTGTTAGCAACCTGCTGATTAAGATTGAACCCTGGTCTTATGTAATTGGTAAAGCAGAGCGCAGGTAACCCGAAGGATCTGAATTCGTATTCCATTTGGAGTGTGCGCTTTTATTTCTCAGACTCCTTCCTAACATTCCTCATAAGTGAGTGATCACTAAATTCCATCACTATCAATAGTAAGTTGAGTGGTGCAGCTGTTGGAGAGTTTAGTTATCATGTGGAATAATTCAATGATCTCTTTCAACTGCAGTACCTACACAGGAATTGTATGAATGCACTTGACCTTTTTCTGAGTTATCAACATGAATTCTAATGAAATATGAACATTATTATTTTTATTTTAGTTGGAATCAGTGATTCAGCAGGAGACTGAGCTGCTTGCACAGTCTCATCTACCCGTGCCACCCTGCTCGTTGGATCTGCGCTCCATCACAAAGCTCGGCTTGCCATCGCTGCCTGAACCAACGACGCGACCACCACCTCCACCAGCTCTGCCAATGCTGCCTGGCACCGAGCCAAGTCCCCACACTCCACCCACTGACTCAACGTCGGAGCCAATCTACGAGAGTGTGTTGCCGAGAGAAGACGAAGGAAGTGGATCTCCGCCGCCGCTACCAGCTCCTCCGCACAAGCTGAGGCCGAAGAGCCCGGGAGTTGAGAGGATCGTGCGGAGTCAAGGAGTCCAGAGTCCCAGACCCAGGACGGGATCTCCAAGCTCTCCGAGACACAGCCGGCCAAACTCAAGATCGTCAAATGTCTCAGGGGTAGGAGGCTGTTCCATTTACATTCATGATTTAGGATTTGCATACATCACCAACTGTTGTTTTAAATGTATTCCTTTACGCACAACATTCAGTTCTCTTAAAAAAAAATTAGCTATATTTACCCCTTTTTCCAATAATTACCTATTTGCATATAACAACATTTATTTTGCTCAATTTATTAATTAAAACTGTTACATCAAATTACTCTCCATTTTCTAGAAACTATTTTGCTTTGACCAACTTATACAAAATAATCATGTGTGTACTGTACATACAAACCCAAAGTGTCCGCTATAATTTGTCTTGTCCTGATCTTCTAGGGGCAGTCTTCACATGGATGGCGCTGCACTCGACCAGAGGAAGATCCGGAGAAAGAGCAGCGCAGGAAGTACCGAGTGGACAAGAAGCTCCAAGAGATGGACGAGATTCAAGACAGAGAGGACGACACTTACCACGACATTGTGGAGTTTGCGCAGAGCTATTTCAACGGTCACGAGCGATCACCAGAAGGTAAATACTTCTTCATATTGATAATGTCTTAGGGGTGGTTCTTCTTGTATTTTTGGTTTACACTCAATTATTACATCTTCAGGGACAATCATAGCAACTTTGCGACGGCGAAGTAGTACCAAGGCGGCAGAGATCATGCCCAAGTACGAGATGGTGACATATTATCGTGGATCTTCGATACCCAACTCTCACATCCACATGTATGATCCAGACAATGTGAATGTAGCTTGCTCAATATTCAGGGTAAGTGCAGTTAGATATGTGTTAACTTGAGCTTAAATAACTTTTTGATTTTAATTCTATTGTTTTGTTAGTCTCAATTATTTCCCATTATTTTAAAACACTGATGTTTAAATTTTGTGGGGAGACATGTTTTAACTAAAATCAAATGTCCTGAGTTGGTATAGTTTTACTTTTCAAGTTAGCTTTTTAATGAAAACATAGGGTTCTAAATTAAAAATTTAAATTGGATTCAATTTGTGGTACAAGTCCTATTCATTCACTTAGATGGTTAAATGTCTATTTTAGGACCTTTGCAAGTACATTCGAGGAGAGATGAAACCTGAGGCTGAACTGCAGACGATTCAGGCTATCGTTGGCTATGGCATTGAGAGAGAAGAACTGCGTGATGAGATTCTCGTTCAATGCATGCGACAGGCAACGAACAGTCCAAATCCGGAGTATACAGAGCGCATTTGGCTTCTGCTGTGCTTGTGTATTGTTGCTTTTCAACCAAGTAAACTGTTGTTCAAGGTAAGATAATTGTTATGAAGCTATAGTTAAACATGTTTTGCAATCTGGATTAATATTCCAGTTTGAGTGGGGATGGGAGGATCCAAATAATGTGTAGATTTTTTCTAATCTCTTTTCATTAATCGAGAACAGAGATCTTTAAATACTCAAAATGTCACTCCCATTACAAATGGAACTAAGAGTAACTATAGACTAATAATAATAATAATAATAATGTAATTTATTGAGCACATAAAATAGGTACACAATTGGTCTGTATTCAACAATCGAGTCGTTGATCTTCCATACATCCATCTCTTCTCTTCAGCTGCTTCACCTCTTCACCGTTTACCTATTTCTTCTTAAGTTATTCATAAACGAATAATGTTTTATTTATATTTTCAGTATTTTATTTGTTTCCTAAAGAAGAATCTGCAACTTGAAGAAGGAAAGCTTTGCCAATATGTCCAATGGTGCATGGACAACTGTAAAAACTCAAAAGTATCATGTAGACAATTTCCCCCATCTACTGTCGAGATAGCTGTAAGTATTTATTTATCGTCACATTAAAATCTTTTAACTGAGTGATGACTGTCAATTATTAACCATTTATTATCTAAAACCAGGCAATGAGACGCCTTGGTACGATCGTATGCCGCTTCTTCTTCCTCGATGGCCGAACGAAAGCCATTGACGTTCACCCGACTGACACGGCCAGCGATGCATCCAGAAAGCTAGCTGAGAAGCTTGGCTTGAGAAATCTCGAAGGCTGGGCAATCTATCAAAGTAGGCCCGATGGGGAGGAACATGTACGAGCTCACGACTACCTCTACGATGTAATTGCTGCATGGGAGATGTAAGTGTACTCGCATTTTATTTTCTGATTTTTAGGAGATGATAGGAGAAGTAGAGATGGGGGTGGGGGACAACTGCAATTTAGAACATAAGATTGCTTTCATAGCTGTCAACTCTTAATCAATCAACTGGTTTCTTTTCTTTTGTGTACTTTTTCTTTTTAATTGTAGTTGTACAAATCTATTCTAATGATATATCATTTATTTTACTTTGTAATGAAATTGGACCAATGCAGTTCATTGTTAGTTGAACTATAAAGCTGGATCCACATAGACCGTTTTTGCGTTTTGCGTTTTCCGTTTTTTTTCTTACAGCCAATCACCAGTCCAGAAACTGCTCACGGCAGACTTGTGATTGGTTAATAGAAAAAAAACGGAAAACGCAAAACGCAAAAACGGTCTATGTGGACCCAGCTTTAGAGTTTGTAATTTGCAAAAAAGGATTCTACAGACAGATGTACCTACAAATTTGAATTTGTAATACCTCATGATTTATTATATATGTATGTATATTGAACAGATTTTTTTTGATTATAATTTCAGTAAGCAATGTAAGCTGGCCACAACGACATCAACATTCCCAACATTAAGTCGTCGCAGCAACAGTTCTACTCTAGGCAGCGGGGAAAATCGTTTTGTTTTCAAACGCCGACTGTTCAGAACATCTCGTGAACTCTCCCAGGACCCTGTAGAAGTCAACATGTTGTATGCTCAAGCAGTTTACAGCGTTGTTAAGGTAAGACGGAGTCCCGACTCCCGAGTATCAGTAATGTTGAGAATATAGAGGATTGTAAAATTTTAAGCATTGAGCAATCTTGCATATAATTTTTTCCCTTATTTTTTACTTTTCCTAAATGTTACTTTTTTCTTAACTACATTTCAGTGTGACGACTTCCCAGTAAGTGAGAAGGTGGCACTTCAGTTGGCAGGTCTGCAAGCACAAGTTGCACTTGGAAATCCAAAGGATGTGAACCGACTAGATTACTACACAGATGTTGATACCTACCTTCCATATCGAATAAGTCGGACCCGACCAGATGAGCACTGGGTAAAAAATGTTTTTACACATATTAAATTCTCTCCATCATTGAGTGAATCACAAAATAAATTTCGACTCAACTTGGAATTTTAAATTGATGTTTCAGAGGGAATTGTAATTATAATATTAATCCGTGTTTGTGTTGACCCAGGTGTCAATCGTGGCGCAGGCGCATATGCAGTATGGAACTGGGCGATCGGAACTCACGTCGAAAGTCCTGTACTTGTCTTGCGTAATGCAGTACCCTCTCTATGGGACAACCATGTTCCCAGTTACATACAGGGGATACTGGTCTTATGGTGAGCAAAGTTCAACTTTCAAGTTTAAAAGGAAGCACTATGGATGGAGTGGACCTGAGCCCACACCATTTGAAAACAACTTTTCAATGTGAAATTAATAGCTTTCAACCTATTCATCATAATATTTCTTCGATCCTTTTTCTTCTAGGCAACAACTTGATCTTGGGAGTGAATTGCGAAGGCCTGATGTTGATCAAACCTGACGACAAGTTCGTGCTATATGAGTATCGTTACACAGACATAGAGTCTATCTTCCTTGATCCATCCGACAGTTTCCTCACGGTCAACTTGATGCGACAGCAGCCCGACTCGAGTCACAAGTGCTTTGTGTTTGAGACACCACAGAAGAGCGAGATTGGGTCGTTGATCGTCAGTTACTGGCCTTCTTTGGCGTCCTGGATCACAGAAAATGAAGCTCCATCTAGAAAAGTAAATGTTCTGTTACTGTATATTTAATATTTATATTATTGGAATTGTTTTGCTAAAATAATATCATGAATAAGTATTTGTCTTACATTTGAGATGTGTTGTGGTGTTAGCCCAATGTCTAATTATTGTTTATTTTAGGTAAAATCAATCACAAATGAAGACCGAATTCGTTTATATCAAAATTTAGTAAATTCTCGGCGTAATTTAGTAGATACTGAATATCTTCGCAAACCTCAAGACGCTGGTGGCAATTTCCTTAGAAACACATTGCGAAGGTTTGTAATCAATTTCACATGTTTTGCTGTGTCTTACTCAGTTGTGTTCAGACAATATTTTCAACCTGCATTTTATTTCAAGATTAAGCAAACATCGTCTGGAGAAGCTGCGGCAAGAGCACTCGATGGACCACGGGGAATCGCACAAGGGCTTTTCGTATGGGTATTGGGCATTTAGCAGACAGCCAATCTCTCAGAGTTTGAGTAAGATGCAAGATGTGGAGGAGCAAGAGATGCTGCGTGTCTTCCAGATTATACTTACATATGCAGGGTTGGGACAGAATGGTGAGGATTGTTTATCAAGTTTCTTATGAATAGTGTGGAATGTTGAGGAAGTGCAAAGGTGTATTAACTTTTCTAATTTTTTTTTTGTATAGTAGGTACCTGTACCCCGTTTCAAGTACACTCATTTAAAGAAGTAAAGATAATTATTATTAATTATACTACCATTGTGCATTTATTTCCATTGCAATTTACTTTTCTGCGTGTTTTAGTAACAGCAGTTGATTTTTCAAATTATATTGGTTTGTTTGTGCAGTAATAATATATCACCTTTCCAAAATTATGGAGCTAATACCTACTACCTACCTACTCTTTAATTTTCTTCTGTCTACAATTTGTAAGTTAAGATATTGATCTCAACTAGCTTTTTTATTTGTAAAAGAAGTTAGGAACACTAGGTACTTACATTTAAAAAAATGTTATCCAGCTTACTTTTCATAAATCTTAAAATGTCAATTCAATCTTATTTGGATTTGTGTTTGGACGGCAAATCCAAAATAAAAAAAGTGAATATTCAAGAGAACGTTCTTAATTTAGGTGATGCCGTGCGAAGTGTTGAGGATGAGCACGTGAACCTAATCCAGAGCGTCATGGAGCGTTGCATGCGCAAAGAATCTCTTCTCAATGAACTGTACCTCCAACTGGTGAAGCAGACAACCGACCATCCGGACCCCAACTCTCGCGTGAACCTCCGACACTGGGCGATGCTCTCGCTTGCTTGTTCAGTGGTTCTGCCAACCAACAAAGCAGTGCGCAAGTATCTGATGGCACATCTCAAGCGGTGTGCTTCAGACTACGTTACCGAAGAGGGGAAGTACGCGCGCTTTGCTGAGAAGGTAGACGACCATTTTGATATGTCATTACTCATTATATTATTTCCAGGCAACAACATTGATTTTAATTTTATTATCAATACAATACAATAGATTCCTAATGGTGTCAAAGTTCTTTTTTGGTATTGAAATATAATAATTTAATTTAACCAGCACAATCCAAGATGGCGGCAGTAGAAGTTGGCAAATCAGTTAGAGGAAGGAAGGATGTGGTTACAAGTAGTGTCAAATGCCCAGTATGTGAGATAGGGGTGCATACTGGGTTAAAGTGTGAGGGCTGTGGTATATGGTACCATTTTCCATGCGTGGGGCAAAACAAGAAGAAGTATAAAGCCGGAAGTAACAGTGAGTGGGTGTGCAGCAGCTGTAAAAGTGGGGTTAAGGGTACCAGCTGCAAAGAGCAAGAAGTGAATTTACCTGCAGTTGACATTGGAAGGAAGGCACACAAAGATAGTAACAGTGAGGACAGTGAGGGTAGTGTAGGCAGGATCAAGTCTCCCACAGGCAAAATGGTGAAAAAGAAGAAGAACCAAACAGAAAAACTTGTGAACTGGATTTTGGAACAAATAAAGTACGAGGAAGAGGAAGGGAGAGAGAAAAGTAGAATGGGAAGAAAGAGAAGGACAGTCCTAAAGTCGGAAGTTGTAAAAGGAATGGTTGCAACATTCATGTGGATGAATGGGAGGATGGTGGAAATGGAAAGGAAGATTGATGATCTGAAGAAGAAGCAGGGAATGACAAAAGAGGTTATGCATAAAGAAAGAGAAGAAGTTTTGTGGCCAGAAAAAGAGTGTGAGCAGCAAGAAGAACAGAAGCTAAAAGGGTTACAGAAGGAAAAGGTCAGTGAAACAACGGAAGATCAAACAAATGATGAGGAAGTGGTGCGACAGGAAATAGGAAGCGAACATCAGGAAGATGAGATATTGAACGAAACAGAGGGTAAGCAGAATCATCAAGCTAGCGAAGAAGAAGTGGGGCCACTGGTAAAAGAAAAAGAAAAGGAAGCTGAAATTGAGGGAGACCAGGTATTGGTAGTAGCGGAGAAAGATCCTGATATTCCGGTGTACGCTGACGAAGATCCCGGAGATGAGCGCGCTCCTGCGGAAGTCCAGGCTGCCCCTCGGGGACCTGATTCATCAGTTCAAGGATCTCAATCACCTGGCGGTCATCCAGTGCCATTCGATCGTGCGGTGTCGCGCGGGCCGCACCTGCACCAACCACTTTGTCTATTTCGGCGACCACAAGCGGTGGAAGTGCAACCTCTGCTTCTGAGTCAACGAGTTGATGCCACACGGGAGCTTGAAGATAACCCGCAACTGGAGGCATCACCGGGGGAGCCTAGGTGCAGTGGAATCAAAGCCCTGCTGATCGGGGACTTCAGTGGAGGGACAGGGACAGGCTTCTGCGGGCAAGAGGGTTTCCGTGCAGATGCCTTCCCCGGAGTTGGAACGAAAAGCTTGGCAGAGGAAATAGGGAGATATGTCATCCGGGACACTACAGACAGTGTCATGCTGTTTGTGGGGAACAGGGACCTCAGGGATGGGAAGAGCAGGGATGAGATAGAGCAAGATACCAGGCAACTGATTAATGCAGCAAAGGAAAAGTTTGGACCAGACACCAAACTCTTCTTGTCTGGTATGCTGACACACCAGGGAATATGGCCCAGAGAGGTAAATAATACCCGGAGGGACGTGTGCCAGGAGAATGGAGTGTGGCACGTCATTGGAAAGAGGCCAAGAAGGGAAGATAGGAGATGGGAGTGGCACGAAAGGATTGGAGCTAATTTGCGAAAGACTGTTGAAGAAAAGGTGGATGGGCGAATGGCAGTGGGTTTTCGGAGTCTGGTGGTGTGGAGAAAGAAAAAATAGGGGCCGGCAGAGTGGGAGAGACAGGAGGTAAGGGGATTGGACGCAACCGACCTGTAAGAAAGGTGAGGAAGGGCAATGTTGTCAAAATAGGTACACTGAACATTGTGACATTAAATGGAAAAATTGAAGAGATAATAGACATGATGGAAGAAAGAAAAATAGAGTTATTGGGTATGAGTGAAACAAAATGGAAGGGAGTGGGGGAGAAAGAGTGCAGAGGAGGATATAAACTATTCTGGTCAGGGGGGGCTGAAGGGAGGAATGGAGTGGGGTTTGTGGTAAGCCCGAAACTGAGAGGTCTAATTGTCGGGGTGGAAAACCATAGTGAAAGAAGCATCAAAGCTAGCCTGTTAATGAAGAACAAGGTGAAGGTTGACATAATACAAGTATATGCGCCACAGACAGGACGGCCAGCAGCGGAGAAGGAGATCTTCATCCAGGAACTGGAGAACAACATCACATCCAATACCATAATAGTGATGGGGGATTTTAACGCACACATTGGGGAGGACAGGACAGGAGTTGAAGGGGTCATGGGGCACCATGGATGGGGAAAGAGGAATGTAGAGGGAGAGAAGATGTTAGAAATGTGCGGAAGAAACGGGCTGCAGGTAGGAAACAGTATGTTTCATAAGGAAAAAAGAAAGAAGATTACGCGATATGGACACGGCGAAGAGGCTACCGAATCCGTTATCGATTACATATGTGTGGGGAAGGAATTAAGGAGATTCTTGGAGGATGTTGAGGTTATCCCTTCAGTGGCCCTAGATAGCGATCATAGGCTGCTAGTTGGAAAATTTAGCGTCAAGAAGGACCACGCCGCCAAGAGAAGAAGTAAAAAGAATGGCAGAATCAAAGTGTGGAAACTGCAATCCCATACAGTACGACAGGAGTTCAGAGAGAAGATTGCAAGCAGTGAGAGAATAGGGGAAGTGGGACAGGTGGAAGAGGAATGGCAAACATTTAAGAAGGTATTTGTGGAAAGTGCAGAAGAAGTTTGTGGGCGATCAAGTGGGAGAAGCAAGAAGAAGGAAACACCGTGGTGGAATGAAATAGTCCGAGAAGCAGTGCGTCAGAAGAGAACCGCCTGGCAAACGTACGAGGCCGATAGATCTACCCTCAACAAGGCCGAATACCGAAGGTGGAAAATACGAGTAAGAGAGACAGTAGAAGAAGAAAAGAAGAAGTCCATGGAAGAACTTGCTGGTAAACTAGAAACGGATTTTGAAGGCAATAAAAAGATGCTTTATGGCATAATAGAGGAAAAGAGGACAAGAAAAGTTGGACAGGCATGCATGGTGGATGCTTGCGGAGGATTGATCAATGACCCAGTAGAAGTACAGGCACTGTGGAAAGAGTACTTCAAGGAACTACTGAATGTTGATGGAGTGGCACTACCAGAAAGTAGTGGAATACTACAGAGTGAGAACGAGGAAGAGGAGAAGTGTGCTTTGAGAGAGGGAGAAGTGGAGAAAGCGCTAAACGAGATGAAGAATGGTCGATCACCCGGAATAGATGAGATAACAGTGGAGATGGTAAGAGCTGCTGGGGAAATAGGAAAAAGATGGTTGTTTCGAGTAATGAGTGCGGCATGGAAACAGAGGACCATACCGGACGATTGGAGAAAGGGAGTGATTGTACCAATCTACAAAAAGGGTGACAGGAAGAAGTGCAGCAACTACAGGGGAATTACTTTGATGTGTCAATGTGCCAAAGTATTCGAAAAAGTGGTGGAATTTAGACTGAAAGAAGTAGTAGAGGAAAAGCTCAGGGAGGAACAATATGGGTTCAGGCCAGGCAGATCAACCATTGATCCAATATTCACTATCCGACAAGTCATGGAGAGAAAGTGGGAGAGTGGAGAAAAACTGTACATGGTTTTTCTAGACTTGGAAAAGGCCTACGATCGTCTACCAAGGAAGAAAGTATGGGAATGTCTGAAGCGGAAGGGGGTGGGATTGGGTCTGATTGAGAGAATCAAGAGCACATATGAGAAGAACGAGAGCTGTGTACAAACAGTGGAGGGGAAGACAGGATGGTTTGAGGTGAAGGAAGGACTTCGACAGGGCAGCGTTCTTTCCCCAACACTATTTGTCATTGTCATGGACGAGCTGCTGAGAAAAGTAGAACCAAGCGAAGACCAGGAGACGAATACACTGGTATATGCAGATGATATCGTAGTGTGGGGAGAAACCAGCGAATGTGTTCAAGAAAAGATTGATAGATGGAGCCAGATGACTGAAGAATACGGTATGCGAATAAGTCAGGAAAAGAGTGAGACACTAGTAATGGAGAGGAAGGCAACAAGAAATGTGAAGATCAGGCTACGGGGCTTGGAACTGGCGGAGAGAGGAGAGTTTAAGTATCTGGGGAGCTGGCTAACTAAGGATGGAAAAATAGGAAGAGAGATAACATCAAGAGTGCAACAGGCTAACACATTTTTCCAGTTAGTCAGGAAACTTCTTTGGAATGAGCAGTTCCCCCAGAAATGCAAGATACTCCTTTTCAAAAGCTATTTCCTGCCAATACTCACCTACGGTTCCGTAACGTGGGCGATCGGAGGAAAGGAGGAGAGCCAGTTGCAGGCAGCAGAAATGAAGTTTTTACGAAGCATACAAGGAGTAACTAAGATGGACAAGATCAGGAGTGAAAAGATTAGAGGAGACTTGAAGGTAGAGAGGTTGGCATTTAAAATGGGGAGAGAGCGGCTACGGTGGTTTGGCCACATGAAGAGAATGCAGAGGGAGAGAATACCGCGTCGGGAGTTCGAAGCTGCGAGAAGTGATAAAAGGAGAGTGGGAAGACCGAGGGAAAAGTGGAGAGAGCTGGTAGCAGAAGATGTACAAGAGAGACTGGAGAAGTGGGAAGAAGTGGAAGAAGGAAGGTGGTGGGAAGACAGGAAGAAGTGGAAAAAACTGGTAGAGAAGAAGAACGAAGAGGAAGAGCCAAGCCTGGCCAGCTAGCTTAGGAGTCCGGGCCCTAGTAAATGGTGGCCTCGCCACCCCCCGACCCAACTCTTGGAACCGGGAGGAAGATTATTATTATTAACCAGCATTACTTCAATGGTGATTGATGAGTTGTTAAATTCTTATTCCATAAATTAATAAAATATAAAAATACTTTGACATGAAAATATTAATAGGTATATTATTGTTTTAACATATTGCTATTAGTAGTGACTATTCGTTTAATGCAGTTTTGAGTACAGGAGAACTAAACACCTGATGTGGATATTGGTTAATTAATGAAAATATTATTGAAGGATTTTTGTATAAATTATATTTTATATCGGTAATTTTAATTTTTTAATTATTTTTCATTCCTTTCAGTGTATGTTAAAGACTCAGGGGACTCGACGAAGGCAGTGGCCACCGTCACGAGAGGAGATCATGTGCACAATCAACCGGCGTCCGATCTATGCCAGGTTTCACTTCATGGACGGACAGTACCACGCAGTGGAGTTTCAACCTTCAGCTACGGCCAGGGATGTAATGGAGATCGTCAAGAGCAAGATTGGGCTGCGAGAGTCGGCAATGGGTATTGAATTGGATCTCTCTATAATTTCTGAACAGTTTTATAAATGTATGATGATGACAACTGAGGTAATTTAGAAAGCATTGATGAACTTTTTTATTAGTCTGATTAAATTGCAAGAAATCAACAGAAATTTGAAACAGTTATTTGAAACTTTATTTTTCTAATAATAATACCTACAACAAGTTCTAAGCTCCATGATTTAGAATGATATTTTTTAGGGTTGGGATTCGATTTGAATTGCTAAATCGATGTCAAAGTGAAAATTTCGACATCAAATCGAAATGATTTTGACATCGTAATAATGGGCCACATCGAAATAATTGCGGCGAAATTTGGCATCACTGCAGTGCGCCTGCCCAAGGCCATGTTCCTAGCCCGAGAGATGTCCCTCTCACACCCCGCTCACGGCAACAAATGACAAGGAAAAGATTGAAATAACGTACTTTTTATATTTAAAAAGAAACTACAAGCATTTATTTATGTAAAATGGAACAATTAAGGACAATATTCGTCGCAAATCAAGTTTCAAATTCGTAGTTTTATTAGACAGCTGATCTTGAAGGGCTTGTTGCACTGTTGCCAGCTCTACAATACTGCGCGCTTGTTCTCGGAATGTTTTAAAACGATGTCAAACGATTATTTGATTAAACAATTCAAATCGATGTCGAATCGAAACTCAATATTTCATTTGACATCGATGTCAAATCGAAAAATCGATGTCATGTCCCAACCCTAATATTTTTACTACTTGATTGATTTGTAAATAGTACATTTCAATTTAACCATGCATACATTAACCAATGTAACAGTAATTCTAAAGTATTTATTTTCATCGGTTTACTTCCTAGGTTATGCAATCTACGAGGTATTGGGTAGTTCTGAACGCAGCCTGGTTCCTGAGGAGAAAGTTGCAGACGTGATGTCGAAGTGGGAGCGTTACCGCCTTGCTAACGATGCGCAGGCCAATGCAACTATGAACGGAAACAATGCTGGAGTCATTCCCGGCAAGCCTGTTCGACGTCAACACCACCTGTTTCTCTTCAAGAAACACTTGTTTGTTGATAAATACATGGATCTCGATGATCCTGTCGAAAAGGAGTTGCTTTATCATCAAGTACTGCACGGTTTGAGAGCAGACCGTTTTCCGGTCTCGGAGAAGGAAGCGGTAAGTGTAAGTCGAACCACATACATACTCGAGTGTGTAACATTTTGTAGAACCTTTTTCTTCTGCAACAATGTTTGCATTAGTTGGCTTTTGTAGTTGTGGTTGTTTGTTTTAGCTGAGTGGCACACTGTCTTCAAGATATAGATTTGATTGCCTTCTTGTCAATAGTGAACTTAGTTCTAGATACCAGTAGTTTTAGTTCACCTATGACATAATATTTCCAAAGAGTCTACTATCTTCTGATTCTCAGAAAGTTGCTTAAACCTCATTTTCAAAATTTTATTTCCATTGTGTAATTTTACTATACATACCTAGGTACATAAATTGGTATCGAGATGTTGTTAAAAAATAAATACCAAATATAATAATGGTGAAAGTAAAGTATATTACCTCTTCACACCTGGAAGTTTTACCATCACACTCGGCTGCAATCTCTTCATATCTGACTAAATGTATCGCTGCCCAGGTGATGCTGACTGCACTGCAAGCTCAGCTCGAGCTGGGTGACTGCACGGATGTTCTGGAAGATTACCGTCCGATCGCCAGCCACTGCCTGCCACCTCGTTTTGTCCCCAACATCCCGCACGAGGGTGTCGCGATGCACCATCAGTCCTTGCGAGGCATGACTTCAGCGGAAGCCAAGCAAGCATTCCTCAATCTCATACAGAGTTGGCCACTCCATAAGGCTACAATCTTTGATGTCATGGTGAGGAAGAAAGAAACTTTTATGATCAACAACAGTTTATTCATTGACACATTTCATTTAAATTTTTAATTCAATTTTAATCTTGTTTAAATAGTAGAGCATCCTAAATCTACTTAGCATTGATTGAAGATACAATGTTCTACATCTTAGAGTTGCATTTTGGGTGCGAGTTTCTATCTTATAAAGTTATAATATACCTACCTGCTCATAACGAATTGGATGGTGACTCTCCTACTGGATATACTTATATGATATTCATGAAATTGCAAAATATTGTTTATTTTCATGTCTTTATCTGTTTCAATTGTGTGTTTCAGCAATCGTTCACCTCCAATTGGCCTCGAGTTCTGTGGCTTGCCGTCGATCAGAATGGGCTCCACCTACTCGAGCACCGTTCTCGAAATGCTCTCTGCACGTACGAATACGACAGCATCTTATCCTACTCGCCAGCTCTCAACTGCCTGATGATCATCACCGGCTCTGAGAAGAAACAGAGCAAGGTGATACTGACAACGTCTCAAGGCTTCCAGATCTCCAGCCTGATCCGCGAGTACACCGAGGTTTTGACTCAGCAACAGTCGCCTCAGCAAGTGCGGCGTAGGGACCCAGCCGTGCGGAGGAAGAATAATGGGGGCAGCCGACCAGTGTCGATACTGCACAAGCCTGCTCCTATGATAGATCCTGCGCCTAGCTAAAGATTAAACTAGCTTGCCACGTTAGTTAGAAAAACAATTTTGCATATATGCAACTATACTATTATTGCCTATGTATTCCTGAGACATTTAAATAATATTATCAAGTATGTATATATCATTAAATAATACCTAAGTCATATTTAAAGCTACCTATGTCATAAAAGAAGTATTGTATATTACCAGTTTCATTATACAATTAGCCATTAAGTAAGTAGAATAGATCATTCTTGGTACATACTATATACTCTTCAATCTTTGTAATTTTATTTACATTTTAGTACGAAAGGTACCTACATACATTTTATATTAGTTTTTGGATCTCAGATGTGAATGATGTAGGACCTACCACAAAGTGAAATAATTCATCAGAGTATTTGATCAGCTCACTTCTTCCTCGTATTATAGAACTGATCATGACTGAGAAGATCCTTTCTTAGTTTCATTCAAACTGAAAGGATAATCCAATGCTTGACTTTTTTCTAGATATTCACTGCCATATTAATATTATGCATTGCCATTTGAAATTGGATGACATTGACTTGTGAAAATGAATGCAAACAATGTTATTGACTTTTGGGATTTCAGATCTGATTTTATAATTCATATTCTACAGAAAGAGATTAGAGATTCTTTTTTAAAACAAAGATGGTCTCTTTTAGATTCCTTCTGCATTTGCTTCTTTGTAATATTATAGAGAATTGAATTAATATTATGTATCTATTTATTCTAATGTTAACTCAGTATAAATGTAGGTGGAACTGAAAAGTATTGTCATTTAAAGGACCAAATTTAATTTCAAGTGCGGGTTTACGAGAGGTGCAAGACTTCCTCAATGCATAATGAAAGTCGGTGCCACATCAGTTCATGTGTGGTTTTTGCTTGCTTGCTTGTGTACATTGTAGACAGAATTTTAAATATTTATAAAATATATTGACAAACTAGTATAAATAGGTATTTAATGATTAGCATCAAGCTGATGTTATGGTGCATGAATTACAGAATCAAATTTATATCACCATTTTCTAAGTTCACTTCTGTATTTTAAATTTAATTGCAATGTAGGTAGGTATTATACATCATTGATTAATTTTAGAGTCATGAATGATTCTGTAACTTGCTTAATCTATGCTTTCAGTTTCATGTCGTTATATTATTGCCTATACTGCAATGCAATCACATGTGAATGAAATTTTCTTTTCTTCAGAACCACCTCTGGTAGGTGTTCCTCTAGTTACCAATGTTTTAATTTGAAATTGAAATATGCTTAATTTGTCTGTGATTTGTAAATTGTATGTAATGACATGTAGATTGGGTGTTTATTCCAAAATCAGTTTGCAACATTTATAAAGTGATGGACATTTGATGATATGCATTATGTTATTAATATTATTTGTGTTTATAATAAAAAAAATAATTTCAGCAGGTATGAATAATTTATATGCAACACTGTGTTTTCGACTTATTTCTTCAAGCCTTTCCTATAATCAATACACTAATAGTGCATACACATTGTCAATTGTAACTCTCCACTCTTTCCATCATGACCGAATATCAGAGTGCCAAATAAGGTAACGAGACAGGGAATTTGAGTGCTGCTCTTCACTTAGCTCTCGAAGTCTGCCCAAAATCGTTTTTTGGAATCTTTACATTTATTTACAAATTAGGTAAAGACATACAAATAATAACAAATTGGAATAACATCAGAATATTACAAGGTTTCATGAGCTTTAAAATCTGGAAAACTCAAAAGCAAAAAAATGGAAATGGATTTGGATTTCTATCACAAAATGTTGAGTAGTAGGTACATGACGTGGTAATACCATGCATTTCTAAATTTGTACTTTTAATTTTGTAATTTACCATATTATATCTGCTCTAAAATCTAAATCAATTTGAATTTAAATAAATCCCGCCTCTACTGTGTTTATATTTGAGCGCCTCTAGCGGTCAACCAAAATCACGTGGAAAATGACGTCACTAAGGTGTTGCGTGAGCGTGAGTTGATTGGATGATTTTGCGCAGTGCAGTTTTTTGAGCAGGTGCATTTGGTTGGGATGACTGTTGGGTTTACTTGTGCTGTCAGTTTGTGCACATGACGTTTAGCAAAGGCGAAATGCATTTATAATTTTAATTTTGTTACGTGTGAATACTGAATCAACATGGCTTCAGTTAAAGTAGCAGTTCGTGTACGGCCCTTCAATGAGAGGTAAATATAGGGAGAGTCCCAAGTCCTGTTCTTTCTGAGGGACTCTATGAAAATTTTGATCCTTGTAAAAGTCTTTGTACCCATGACCATATTTTTGACACTTCGATTGTATATGGTATAATCTTTAATTATCTTTGGTAGGAACCATGTCTTCTTTTAGCTTTTGCTGGCACTTGCACATCGTAAACTTCAGCTAGGTACCTACCTACCTAGGTAGTAGGTACCTTCTTAACGTACCTACCTAGGTCACTCTAACCAAACTTATAATTAATAAATTTTGGAGATTATAATAATCTTCATTATTAAGTGTTTTTTGGCAGGAAAACAATGAAGTGATCTAAATCCATTTTCTAGCCAAATTACTTTGTTGTCATAATTGGTTTTCAGTACAAACTGTAGGTACCTACCTATACCTACCTAAAGTTACTGACCTACCTATACTGGAAATTGGTTCGAGGTCTGCTAGGATTTACTACCTACTACCTAACAAAAAAAACTCGGACCACCTGTAGCTCAGGGAGGCTTAAAATATCTGTGGCTTGACTGTACTTGATGTCTCATTGAGTCCCAGATTGAATTCCTTCTACCACTGAATTTAAAACATTAGTCCGGTCTCTCCTTGGAGATCGCAAACCCTTCCACTTCGTAGATTCTAATAAGAGCTCATGCCAGTACTTACTGCATACACCGTGTAGAGAACAGCTTACTTCACACTACTAAATTTAAGGTGACGGCAGATGAATGCTTTACCATGGAGACCCGTGAATACGAATTACGGGCGGAACTCGTTTGAAGCCCTGCTGCCGTCACCTTAAATTTAGTAGTGTGAAGTAAGCTGTTCTCTACACGGTGCTACATATACCACAAACTTTAAAATCCCTTTATTCTAATAACTAGGAAAACACTCTGTTAAATGTGTTGATAAGCGAACCTTCGAATTGTGTGCGAATTAATATGCGAGTGAAATTTGTTTCTCTACAGACCTTGAGAGCCCCTTTAAAGATAATTAGGTAATTCTAAAGAATTTATCATAGTAGACGAATCCTAATTCGTTACTTCTAATTGAGCGAGCGAAGCGAGCGTCTCCTTTTAGCTCATTTGGCACGGACCTCTGTTTTTTTGTTTTTTTTCTGTTATTGAGGTTATACAGATCTCAGAGTTTTTCTTCGATCGAGCTGAAATTTTGCACACGTGTTCGGACATTCTCTGGGCGTTGCAGATCATAAGTTTTTTGAAATCCATTCATTGGTTAAAAATTAAATAAACATCTCCTGAATCCTGATAGGTTGTAAAATGAAAATGGTCTTCGATAAATGTGATCAAACTCATATTTTGCATGGTCAGTTAGAACAACATTGTCTCTTATTTTACAAATTTTCTTCCTAATAGGTTAAGAACTTATGAACTTACTGACATTTTTAATAGCTGTCGGTAATGATGTACTATCGAAATTAATGTTTTCTAGTGCCAATTGAATTGAATCTGATTTGCTTAGATGCCATTTTCAAGTTTCGATGAGAAGCATACTTTTATGTTGATTGAGTGGCTCATATTATTTCAATTCAATATGGATGTATATTATGTTTTATGCGTTGTGTACGCATTTCCTGTTGGAGAATTTGCAAGTATCCGTGCTTGCTCATCAACGCGTTATTCTGAGCGTTTTCCTAGTTCTTATTCATTATTAGAATGAAGAATGGCCAAGAGGCTAAATCTCGCCATGAAAGAACGACGTCAAATAAAAATAAAATAAAAATAAATACAGAAGCAGTGACCAAGTACCTATCTGAAATTTCTTTACGTACAGGTTACAGGTTAAAGATGGATATTATAGTTTATGGCGCTCGACAGCAAGGTTATCAGTGCCAAAGGGGTTACATTTTGACAACCTCTAGGTATTTCAAAACGGCACATAAAATGTCAATTACTTTTGGATTCAATGAAAGATTAGTCTTAAAATTGTCAAAAATACAGAGAATGTTGGCCATGTACAAAGTTTTAAGTTGATTGTTGATTTTCAAAAATCACAGGATCTCATTCAAAAACTTTACCTAGGACTGCTCAGATGGTATTAGCATTGGTATTAGTGTGGGACAAAATTTCAGATCGATCGGTTGAACAGTATAGCCTGAGTATTCCCCCCCCCCCTAAAAAAAAAGAAAGAAACATACACCTAGCGAAAGTGCCATAAGATAGTAGGGTGTTCGTACTACTGTGTAGACGCTCGCTTACCTAATAAAACATTTTACTGGAAACACCTTTTGATTGAAATAGTGCAATGCAATTTAAATTTCTGCTAAGGTACCTAGGTAGGTAAGCATTATGATTACAGTTTTCGGAATTGTGTTAAATCTAATTAACTTCCCTATCATTAAAAAATTTAATAGGTAGTAGGTACCTACCTACAATGAAAAATCAGAATTTTTCCAGAAAAATACTATTAGGTAGGTACTTTAGATGGACAGATTCACTTTTTAGCTGATGAGAAGGGACCGAGATTGAGAATAGTTTTCCGATCTGATCAGTGATCAGTGATCACTAATCAACAGCTGGTGGAAGTCCATAGATTTATTATTTATCAATGAATATTTTTAGCAGTTATAGCCGTGAAGACATGGACAATGGTTTCCTTTAAAGCTCCCAGAATATAAATTTTGTCTGGACAGTCTTCACTGGCTTCTCTACTTCCCAGGTTCCCACTACATAATGTGGCCATGAGGGACAATGTAGTAAACTTAAGTCAAACCTGCGCTAACGTAAAACGTGACTCTATGTTTTGTTTGGTAGGGAGCGAGACATGAACTCAAAGCTGATCATAGACGTGGATGGCAAGAAAACAAGAATCCTGAATCAGAAGGTAAGAATATTTTATTATGGATACCTACCTTCGTATTTAAATATGAAATATATCTTCATTTGATTAGGTAGGTCTTACACCTGTATCAATTTATTTTGTATTGTGATAACTTCTGAAGGACCATTCATTCAATAGGGAAGTCTCGTGAAATTTAATTCTGGTAAATATCTAAATATCAACACAAATAATAATGACTGACACAGTTATCACCCATGAAATCTAAAATTTTCTTTCATAAAAATCAAATTCAAATATCATTGGTCATTTTGGCGGGAAAAACGGCCTGAAACAAGAATCAGAACTGTGATGTCATTTCCAAGTCTTTAACATTGTGTTGACATGGGTATTCCCTTGTTGCCATGGCAATATAGCAAACTGTGATGTCATTGTCAATTTTCCTGTTTTCAAATGAGAGGAGATCTATCAAACCTAGATCAAACTTGGTAAATTAATTACTTGAGAACTATTCGTCCCACAACAAAAATAATACCACATCTGTGTTCAGCAACATCTCAACTTTCATAAAATAAATATTATTCTGAAATCTAATCTTCACGAGACTTCCCTATGCTCTGTTAAATGTGCCTATTGCTTTTCATTTTGCTTTTCTTGAAAGATTTATATTAAATTCACAGAAGTGTAATTATCATTTACCAATGTCTGCTCCAGGAAATTGTTTAGCATAGCCCTGCTGAAAAATCTTAGCAAGATCTTGCTAAGATCTTAGCAAGATCTTGCTAAGATCTTAGCAAGATCTTGTACATTTTGCTGCCAAAAAAACGTTAAAATTTCATAAAAAAATAAAATTTTCTATATTTATGAATACTCATTTGCATTCGGGAAACCTCTTCTGAAGTATTGGACAAGGTTTGATTACACATTTCAATTATAAAATCCCGTGGAACCGCCGTGTTTTGAACCTGCGATCTCGTGGTCCGTAGTCGAGCGTCTTACCGAGTAGGCCACCGGTGCAGACAAGACTTAGCTGCGCTAATAGTGATCATATTGAGTTTTCATATTTAAGTGAACATATTTATATTATTTAGTGGATCATTATATTGTTATTAACATGATAAAATAGGAGAAACGATAAATATTAAGATTTATTTATAAAGTAAATTGATCTGTGATATTTCCCCATAAAATATATCAGCTCACGCTCTGTAGTATAATTACTATAGTTTATTTTACTAGGTGATGTGGTGCAAATTTTCTAAGTCAATTAAGTAAAAATTCTGTAGTTTATATACCTTACTACTACAAATACTGTAGTAAAAAGTCAATGTAAGATACTTCAGAATTTACTAAACTACAATATAAATCGGCTATAGTAAACATACTGTAGATTACACTTTTCTTTACTACAGATGAGATACTATAGATTTTCAATGAAGTATATATACTACCTATAGAACTTACTATAGCAAACTTATTCTGTCTGTAGTCAAAGTACTCTAGCTACATACTTCGAATTACTACAGTGAAGTACGTTCCCTATAACTTTACTATAGAAAACTGCAGTATATATCGCAAGTAGTAAAACACTATAGTACATACTTAGAATTATTATTATTATTTATTTAGCAAAGGAAAAGTTTGGACCAGACACCAAACTCTTCTTGTCTGGTATGCTGACACACCAGGGAATATGGCCCAGAGAGGTAAATAATACCCGGAGGGACGTGTGCCAGGAGAATGGAGTGTGGCACGTCATTGGAAAGAGGCCAAGAAGGGAAGATAGGAGATGGGAGTGGCACGAAAGGATTGGAGCTAATTTGCGAAAGACTGTTGAAGAAAAGGTGGATGGGCGAATGGCAGTGGGTTTTCGGAGTCTGGTGGTGTGGAGAAAGAAAAAATAGGGGCCGGCAGAGTGGGAGAGACAGGAGGTAAGGGGATTGGACGCAACCGACCTGTAAGAAAGGTGAGGAAGGGCAATGTTGTCAAAATAGGTACACTGAACATTGTGACATTAAATGGAAAAATTGAAGAGATAATAGACATGATGGAAGAAAGAAAAATAGAGTTATTGGGTATGAGTGAAACAAAATGGAAGGGAGTGGGGGAGAAAGAGTGCAGAGGAGGATATAAACTATTCTGGTCAGGGGGGGCTGAAGGGAGGAATGGAGTGGGGTTTGTGGTAAGCCCGAAACTGAGAGGTCTAATTGTCGGGGTGGAAAACCATAGTGAAAGAAGCATCAAAGCTAGCCTGTTAATGAAGAACAAGGTGAAGGTTGACATAATACAAGTATATGCGCCACAGACAGGACGGCCAGCAGCGGAGAAGGAGATCTTCATCCAGGAACTGGAGAACAACATCACATCCAATACCATAATAGTGATGGGGGATTTTATCGCACAAATTGGGGAGGACAGGACAGGAGTTGAAGGGGTCATGGGGCACCATGGATGGGGAAAGAGGAATGTAGAGGGAGAGAAGATGTTAGAAATGTGCGGAAGAAACGGGCTGCAGGTAGGAAACAGTATGTTTCATAAGGAAAAAAGAAAGAAGATTACGCGATATGGACACGGCGAAGAGGCTACCGAATCCGTTATCGATTACATATGTGTGGGGAAGGAATTAAGGAGATTCTTGGAGGATGTTGAGGTTATCCCTTCAGTAGCCCTAGATAGCGATCATAGGCTGCTAGTTGGAAAATTTAGCGTCAAGAAGGACCACGCCGCCAAGAGAAGAAGTAAAAAGAATGGCAGAATCAAAGTGTGGAAACTGCAATCCCATACAGTACGACAGGAGTTCAGAGAGAAGATTGCAAGCAGTGAGAGAATAGGGGAAGTGGGACAGGTGGAAGAGGAATGGCAAACATTTAAGAAGGTATTTGTGGAAAGTGCAGAAGAAGTTTGTGGGCGATCAAGTGGGAGAAGCAAGAAGAAGGAAACACCGTGGTGGAATGAAATAGTCCGAGAAGCAGTGCGTCAGAAGAGAACCGCCTGGCAAACGTACGAGGCCGATAGATCTACCCTCAACAAGGCCGAATACCGAAGGTGGAAAATACGAGTAAGAGAGACAGTAGAAGAAGAAAAGAAGAAGTCCATGGAAGAACTTGCTGGTAAACTAGAAACGGATTTTGAAGGCAATAAAAAGATGCTTTATGGCATAATAAAGGAAAAGAGGACAAGAAAAGTTGGACAGGCATGCATGGTGGATGCTTGCGGAGGATTGATCAATGACCCAGTACAAGTACAGGCACTGTGGAAAGAGTACTTCAAGGAACTACTGAATGTTGATGGAGTGGCACTACCAGAAAGTAGTGGAATACTACAGAGTGAGAACGAGGAAGAGGAGAAGTGTGCTTTGAGAGAGGGAGAAGTGGAGAAAGCGCTAAACGAGATGAAGAATGGTCGATCACCCGGAATAGATGAGATAACAGTGGAGATGGTAAGAGCTGCTGGGGAAATAGGAAAAAGATGGTTGTTTCGAGTAATGAGTGCGGCATGGAAACAGAGAACCATACCGGACGATTGGAGAAAGGGAGTGATTGTACCAATCTACAAAAAGGGTGACAGGAAGAAGTGCAGCAACTACAGGGGAATTACTTTGATGTGTCAATGTGCCAAAGTATTCGAAAAAGTGGTGGAATTTAGACTGAAAGAAGTAGTAGAGGAAAAGCTCAGGGAGGAACAATATGGGTTCAGGCCAGGTAGATCAACCATTGATCCAATATTCACTATCCGACAAGTCATGGAGAGAAAGTGGGAGAGTGGAGAAAAACTGTACATGGTTTTTCTAGACTTGGAAAAGGCCTACGATCGCCTACCAAGGAAGAAAGTATGGGAATGTCTGAAGCGGAAGGGGGTGGGATTGGGTCTGATTGAGAGAATCAAGAGCACATATGAGAAGAACGAGAGCTGTGTACAAACAGTGGAGGGGAAGACAGGATGGTTTGAGGTGAAGGAAGGACTTCGACAGGGCAGCGTTCTTTCCCCAACACTATTTGTCATTGTCATGGACGAGCTGCTGAGAAAAGTAGAACCAAGCGAAGACCAGGAGACGAATACACTGGTATATGCAGATGATATCGTAGTGTGGGGAGAAACCAGCGAATGTGTTCAAGAAAAGATTGATAGATGGAGCCAGATGACTGAAGAATACGGTATGCGAATAAGTCAGGAAAAGAGTGAGACACTAGTAATGGAGAGGAAGGCAACAAGAAATGTGAAGATCAGGCTACGGGGCTTGGAACTGGCGGAGAGAGGAGAGTTTAAGTATCTGGGGAGCTGGCTAACTAAGGATGGAAAAATAGGAAGAGAGATAACATCAAGAGTGCAACAGGCTAACACATTTTTCCAGTTAGTCAGGAAACTTCTTTGGAATGAGCAGTTCCCCCAGAAATGCAAGATACTCCTTTTCAAAAGCTATTTCCTGCCAATACTCACCTACGGTTCCGTAACGTGGGCGATCGGAGGAAAGGAGGAGAGCCAGTTGCAGGCAGCAGAAATGAAGTTTTTACGAAGCATACAAGGAGTAACTAAGATGGACAAGATCAGGAGTGAAAAGATTAGAGGAGACTTGAAGGTAGAGAGGTTGGCATTTAAAATGGGGAGAGAGCGGCTACGGTGGTTTGGCCACATGAAGAGAATGCAGAGGGAGAGAATACCGCGTCGGGAGTTCGAAGCTGCGAGAAGTGATAAAAGGAGAGTGGGAAGACCGAGGGAAAAGTGGAGAGAGCTGGTAGCAGAAGATGTACAAGAGAGACTGGAGAAGTGGGAAGAAGTGGAAGAAGGAAGGTGGTGGGAAGACAGGAAGAAGTGGAAAAAACTGGTAGAGAAGAAGAACGAAGAGGAAGAGCCAAGCCTGGCCAGCTAGCTTAGGAGTCCGGGCCCTAGTAAATGGTGGCCTCGCCACCCCCCGACCCAACTCTTGGAACCGGGAGGAAGATTATTATTATTATTTATTTATCAACAATTACTACAGTAGGTCAAGTATATTTACTCCAGAGTAAAAAACAGTCTATTTCAGCGGTAGTAAAAATACTGTAGTTTATACTTTAGTTTACCACCGATACTGTAGAATTTACTTCAGTAATCTATGGTATTATGGAGTAAGTTTTTGCATGTACTTCAAGTACTATAGCACATACTATAGTTTACTACACGTTATTACATAATACTTTGGAATACCTACTTCAAAATATACTATAGGAAATTTTCCTAAGGGCCTTAGCAAGATCTTGAAAAAATCTTGGTAAGATCTTGGCAAGATCTTGGCAAGATTTTGGCAAGATCTTGATTAGGTCTTGTCAAGATCTTGATAAAATCTTATTAAGATATTACCAAGATCTTGGTAAGATCTTGGCAAGATCTTGATTAGGTCTTGTCAAGATCTTGATAAGATCTTATCAAGATATTACCAAGATCTTGGTAAGATCTTGGCAAGATCTTGGTAAGATCTTAGCAAGATCTTGATTAGGTCTTGTCAAGATCTTGATAAGATCTTATCAAGATATTACCAAGATCTTGGTAAGATCTTAGCAAGATCTTGTTTAATACAAGATCTTGCAAAGACCTTACCAAGATCTTGTCAAGATCTTGGTAAATCCAAGATCTTGATAAGATCTTAGCAAGATCTTGGCAAGATCTTGGTTAATACAAGATCTTAGCAAGATCTTGCAAGATCTTGGCAAGAATTTTCAGCAGGGAGGTACATTAATCTTTAGGTAGACATTCTGGCACCTATTCATATGCTAAAAGGGTTATACTCGAGGCTTACACCTAACATAGGTGGGTAGTATTTTTTTTTATTTTTACTAATGGGCATAATAGTAGTAGGTAGTAGTTAGTACATGCAGTTCTTATTTGATCTCCTGTTTACAATTTTAAATATTATGTAAGGAGGAGTAACATCAAACTTTCTATTCTAGCGCCTTCTCGGCCACGCTAGCATTAAATTAAATGATTTTGTGACTATTTTATACACTAGGTAGTTGTTTAATTAAAGTCTTGATTCTAGGTAGGTATACCTATTTATTACAATGGTGGTTGTTTGATTCCCACGCATGAATGATGGTAGTACTAGCCAGTAGGTTCCTATAATAACAAAACATGTTTGTTTGGCATTTGTAACCCTACCTATCAGTAACTATCAGCTAACTATTCATATTTGAATTCTGGTCTTTCAATGCCTTGCTAACTTTTATACAGTCAATTAGGACTATATTGCCATGGCAACAACCATTGACATTCCTAGAATTACCACTAACTAATTGTTAAGAGCTAATTGAGACTTTAGCAGAGTATTGAAAGACCGGGCCTTAGGCCGGGTAGGACCAACTTTGGATGAGCTAACTATCGATAGGTAGTTAACTTCATCCAACGTTGGTCTTACCTGGCCTTAGTTAATGGTTAAAGTATTCATTTTACAAACTGTTCAAAACTTATCTTGAATTAAATTAAGCTAATTTGCGTAGGTCAGATTTTATTTTTCCATACCCTCATTATCAATATCATCAAGTCAATATGTAGCAATGCATGTTTAGTTTAGTATTGTCATCCCCATGGGCGTCCACAGGGTGGGTGGGAGCAATGGGGAGGGGGAAGCTTGGCTCCCATGTGTTTCCAAAAATACAGAAAAAAATACGCCAAAAACATGCTTTTAGGTATTTTGTTTGCCCTTTGCGAGGAAAATAAATTTACTTCTCCTTACCTCTGATATTTTTAAGTTACTTTCTGACTGAGTGTATGTTCATATTTCTAAAAAGTTACAAAATATTGCTGAAATAGGTAGGTAGCAGAAAATACCTGCTTTAGAGCATGTCCAAAACGCACCAAAATGCTTGGAATTGAGCCCCCCCCCGGCAGAAATCCTGCGGACGCCCATGATCGTAATGGGTATCGTCAGCTTACATAGGTAGTAACAAATACAATGCTAATCACATCACGGGGTTTCGTTGGTGTTAAATGACAAGAGGTGTAAACACCTTGGTCCTGGTCGTACCTGTTGGTTTTGACAAGTACAACCGCAAACCACAAGTATCTGTCAAACACAACAATGTGGTCTCGTAATATTGCACAGCACACGTGTGACTTTGTTGAACAACCAGATCACATTTCTTTTGCCCTCTCAGATCAGGTTAGAGCTGATCTGTTAGTGTGGGGTCGTATTACCTCTTGCAAACGCAATACTCAGATCACAGTTCTCATATCAAATGTTATCGCTTTCAAACAATTTCAAGATCATTCATTAAAAATACTTGTTTCATAATTTATTAGTATAGGTAGACCTTTCTTTATCTATAAATTGTACTGGTTTTACCATTGGCATGACTCGTAATTTGATTCCACCCAGCAATTGCCAATAGTTCCCACGCCCACAGATCGAATAACACATTTCGACGTGATTGCGACATGGAATAACATGTGGACACGAACCAATCAGTGTTGGGCAATTCCCTTGAAAAAGGGAACTAAGTTAAAGCAGCGATCGTTCAAGTTACCAGCTTTCAAAAGGAACTGATGAGTTACTCACAATTATGAAAGGAACTTAAAAGTTCCTCAAACTGTTCGACGTATTCAACCCTCTGTGAATCATAACAAACTGCAACCTGCCAAACTGTTTCCACCATCAACGAAAATACCTTTATACGTGCTTGCAAAGTAGATACAACCATAAAGATACAACTGTTCGTTATAAAAGAAACTTATATTAAAGTTACGCAAATAAAGTAACTGGTGATGTTAAATGAAATAAACGCGTTCTCTATAAAAAGTGCATTGTTGGGATACCGACGCATTACATTATGTAATTTTTTCGTCCCTCTTGGCAGACAAGTTGATAAGTGACAGTTTATTTACCCTTGACGTTGTTTTACTTTGTTCGTTTTTTATACGAGAAGAAAATATTCTGTCTTCTTTATCTGCATGCGGACATGACTAATCGCCTCACAGTCACATGTTATCTTTTGAGTTATTGTATGACGGATCACGTGCTCATGGTATTGTTCAAGTCATGCATTGTGGTGTCGGGTTGACCTGCGATGGCCACGAACCATGTAATAATCCAGCTTTGCAGACTCTTCATCCATGATTCCTAGCGTCAATTCACGATCTCGCTTCGCGCGCCACAATAGATTGATGAGATGACCATTCGTGCAATCCCGTCTAGAATGTTGTTTTCAGGTTGACAATTGATTGTATTATGGTGTGTTCGCTAAACCATTGACCTGTTGATGATAAGTAGGTATACTGTAGAGTTTACTGATACACCAACACACTTATTTACAACTAAACTCATCTTATCTCGTTGACCTTCATTTCAAATTGTAAAAATAATTAGACGAATCTTTTTTATGAGCTTATGCCCCAGTGAACAGATGTGGATTCCAGATACTAGATAAGTCCTATCTGCATCGCTGTTGGTAACTCAACCAAATTGGAGTACAAAAGCGATAATTGCATACATTCTTTGGAATCACAATGGATGTGTTCTTCCAGAAGGATAGATCAACTAACTCCATGGGTTGGTAAGATCAATGTATGTAAGGACGTCATCATGATACATTGTGCGGAAGTGGAGGAGGATGTGACTCTAGATATGACCGACATTTAAACAATAACAATGCCAAGTTCTATCATTTGGATGTGCCATCCCTTGCGGCACAAAGAATAGACAAGTCTATCTTTGACAAAGGCCCCATATCAACTTACAGCCCAAAGTACGATGAACATTTGGTAAAAGAGATATTGGTTTGGGTGTTTCTTTCATGGAAATTTCGCCAGGTATTTTGTTTCAGAGTAAATGTCGAGAATTTTAAATATACTTACCTACCTGAAAACCATTTTGTAATGAAGTAGGTATAGAGAGTAGTATTGTTTTATAGTATAGTAGTATAGTATAGTAATTCACGAAAAAATCAATGTGAAAGTAGATAATAGTAATCCGTACTCAAATTTTTAGATTACTTCTATTTTTTTAGTTGGCGAGACTTGGCTTTTCTACAAAAACGCAGGTCATACCGGGCATTTGTCCTAAAGTCTGTCTGCTTTTAATTACAATCATTATGCGTAGAATAGGTACATTTGAGTTTTCTTTCCTTGGAGGTTTTGAAAGTTGATTTTCTGATTTTCTCAGATGTAGTTTTAATATCCAAATAAAATGATATCAAATACCAGACCAACAACTCACCTGAATGAATGTTATGTTCTGATTAACAAGTGTCATGTTTCTACAGGTGGTCCAAGGTAAAGAAGGTGACTTGGGTCGTGAGCGCTACAAGGATTTCACGTTTGACTACTCTTACTGGTCCTTTGAGGAGTCGGCAGGGAACTTCGCCTCGCAAGAGATGGTTTACAAAGACTTGGGCACGGATGTGATCTCCAGTGCTTTTGAAGGTTACAATGCTTGCGTCTTCGCTTATGGACAAACTGGATCGGGCAAGACCTTTACCATGATGGGGTCTCCTGTAAGAAAATTTATTGACTTTAGACTTGTTGAGCGAGCGAAGCGAGCGTCTCCTTTTGGCTCTATTGGCACGGACCTCTGTTTTTTTTTGTTTTTGTTTTTGGCTGCTACCTGGAGCAATGGTAGTCGCACCGTTTCACCGATCGATCTGAAATTTTGCACACATGTAGAGACAACCTTTTCTGTTTGCTGACCCTAATTTTTTTTGAAATCCATTGATTGGTTAAAATTTAAATAAATATCTCCTGAGAGGTTGAAAAATGAAAATGGTCTTCGATACGTTTGATCTAACTCATATTTTGCATGGTCATTAAGACCAACATTGTCTGTTATTTTACAAATTTTCAGCCAAATCCTCCCATTGGTTAAAATTTAAAAAATATTTCATGTGCTTTTTGAAATTTAAACCAGAACCGTTTGACCGATCAACTTAAAACTATGCATGGTCATTGGGTCCAACATTATTTGTATTTTTGACAATTTTCATACTAATCTGTGTTTACATTCAAAAGTTATTGACAGTTTACGGACATTTTGCGTGTTGGCTGTCATATTTCTCGAATTTCACATTTAACGGCATCTTCGAATCTTCAGTTCAAGGTTGTTAGAGCAGAAACTTTCAAATGTATATGAAACTGATATGACCGTTTAATTAACAGATCGATCTCAAATTGTGTTCTGTTCACACATATATTTCATATGAGTGGTCTCAGGTATATTTTTTGAACGAGATCCTGTGATTTTTTTGGAAATTAACAAGGAATCGTACAATCATAAAGGTTCAATTGATCAACTTAAAACTTTGCATGGTTATTGGGACCAATATTTTAGGAATTGTTGAAGATTTTAAGGAAATTTTCGATAGACAGAATTTCGGTTCGAGGTGTTGCGCGTATCCGTGCTCGCTCATCAACGCGTTACTCAGAGCGTTTTCCTAGTTTATTGATCAATGGTCATGTTTCAAACAGAGGTCTATAAAAATTTAAATTTAGTTTATATTATATTGTTTACTTTTTTACTTGTAGTTGTGTTGCGCAAGCTGAACTATTAGCATTGTTGGGAATTGAACTGGAATACCTTACCCAATCATGCAAACCAGGGTGCGAATTGTTCAATTTTCAGAGGGGGTGGGGGGGGGGGGGGGATAGGAAAAAAATTTGAAGATTTGATTTGGTCATTTCTAAGCGATTTGTACACTATTTTTTGCCATTTGTCGTGATGAAAAACATCACGACAAATGCCATTATAAAAGAGGATTTGCTTTTAATTTAAAGGGAAATCAGAAGTGGGGGGCAGGCAAAATAAATCTTGGAATAAATAAATTTTATCAAATACAGCTTATTTGCTAATCAAGGCAATTTGACAGTTGTTTTGTGTGACAATTTATTTTTACAATTCAGAAAGATCTATTGTTTCGTAGATTAAAATTCAACATGTTACAGAGGGGGGGATAGATTTTCCCCCCCTCTGTAAAATGTTGCTTGTAACATTTTGTAAAATGTTGGGATGCTTTATTGGGAAACAGAGCCGGGGATGAGAAAAGCAGAGGGGGGAAATCCCCCCCATCCCCCCATCAATTCGCACCCTGATGCAAACTAAAAATATTATACTTTAGTCATTGTGGTACAGCATGGACGAATATGAAGGATGTGTTCTTTACCTTGCTATGCTAAGTGGCAAGACATATTAGGTGATGAAGGAAATTGCCATTTCAAAATTAAATGTTAAGTTACTCTCATTGACATTACCTAACAAAATCTTTGATATTACTAAAGATAATGTTGATTATCTGTTAGCTGATCATCTGATTATCTGAGTGAGTAAGAACACTTGATTTTATTGGCAGGAGAACCCCGGCTTGATCCCTCGGATCTGTCGCACGCTGTTCAGCCGCATGGCCGAGGGCAAAGACTCTGGCGTGAGTTACCGCACCGAGGTCTCCTACTTGGAGATCTACAACGAGCGCGTGAAGGATCTGCTGAGTCCCAGCAGCGATCAGCACGCGCTGCGAGTGCGGGAACATCCACGCCTCGGGCCGTATGTCCAGGACCTCTCGTATCATCTAGTGACTGACTACCAACATATTCATGTAGGTAGAAGTAATATTATAGTCATTATTAACTGTTCCTTTTCTTTCTCCTTTCAAATTGTAGTAGTTTTTCGTGTGTATTACACTGTTTACCTGAACATTCTGTTTCATTCTTATGTGACCATGTTATATTGGGGTTTGGTAGGTACTTGATGGTGCTAAGTACATATTACATTATTGTTACTATTTCCACTTGCTTATGATTAAATTCTACCAAATGTCCACTAATTTTTGCTTTTAAGTATAAATAACTTGCTTTTAAAGTATAAATAAGCACATGACAGGCTAAAATCCTTCAATTCTGAAATGGGTTGGTGAAATCAAAACTTATACCTGGAACTCTGGACCCTTACCTAATATCGCCAATTGATAGCACGGTGCCAACTAGCACGGTGCTATCTATCTTAATAACCCATAGTAGCACCGACTTTGAACTCAGCACCATCGTAGCACCAACGTTTGGCGGTATAGGTAAGGGTCCAGATTTCAGAATAATCTGGTTTCAAATTGTACTCAACTTAGAGTCTTGCTTTTCTAATTATATGGAAACTCTTGTTACAATGAATCTTTTTTATTGAGCAGGAGTTGATGCAGCGTGGCAACACACATCGCACGACTGCATCAACGAACATGAACAACACAAGCTCACGATCTCACGCAATCTTCACTATCACATTCGCGCAAGCCGGCTTCAACCAGGACAATATGCCCTGCGAGACGGTGTCCAAAGTGCATCTAGTAGATCTGGCTGGAAGGTAAACTCATCTAAATTAATTCAGTAGTTCATTGAATGCTTTTAAGTGTTCAAAAATCTTTGAGTAGTTATACTAGGTAGTTGTTCTTAGTATTAAATTATTTAGATGAATTTACACCAGATCACATTTTTTGTTTATTCTGCCTATTTCTTATCAAGTTGTTTTTAGTACACCATTCATAATGAGATGATGTCTATTTGCAGTGAGCGAGCCGATACAAGCGGTGCTACCGGACAGCGGTTGAAGGAAGGAGCTCACATCAACAAGTCTCTTGTGACTCTTGGCTCAGTGATATCCGCCCTGGCAGAACTCTCGTCCCCGGCCAACGTCAGCACTCGCAGATCGTCCATATTCATCCCGTACCGGGACTCGGTGCTCACGTGGCTTCTAAAGGACAGTCTCGGAGGCAACTCCAAGACTATCATGATAGCAGGTTAGTTGAAGTGATATCGTAGTCAAAGCAACGGTGTCCTAACCTCCCAAAACTATGTCTCAAGGCTTTATTTCTTGATTAATCAAGATGATTCTTGATGATTCGACACTCTATTTTAAAGAGCAGGAATTAAGAATGAAGCTATGTCTTTTAATTTATCTTTTTTATGGTGTTAATTTATTTTGGTCCAGGGTTATATTGCAGTCATATTTTCAACTCTCAGTAGTAATTCCAAATTATCCATCTTCATATTGACTAAGTGTCATGTGTTTTGTGTTGACCTCACCAGCTATATCTCCTGCGGACTGCAACTACGGTGAAACTTTGAGTACTCTACGATATGCAAACCGAGCCAAGAACATCATCAACAAGCCAACGATCAACGAGGATCCCAACGTCAGGCTCATCCGCGATCTCAGAGAGGAGATCTCGAAGCTTCGAGCTCTGCTTGGTAATGACGTCGTAAGTGTTCTCCGTCATTGTCTTACGTTGTGAACTATAAAGTGCTTGTGGTACCATACTTAATTCAATACAGCCCAGCTAGTTATTAATAATACGTGGCCTCAAGAATAATTTAGTCCCAAATTAGAAAAGTTACCATAATTTGATAAATTTTTTCATGATTGTAGTACCAAACCACCAAGTATTTTAAATGTACATAATAAAATAATATTTGGTTTGTCAGACCTGCCTCAAGTGAACAGAACAGCGTTTTACATTTGTATTCAAAGCAAATAGTAGGTAATAATTCATATATTACTATTTTACTCTGGCACTAGGATTGTTGTCCTCGGACACCCTTCTTTTTCGCACCACCTGTACCTGTCACTCTTCTTTTGTTACATTGTTGTTTCCATTCACATCACAGTCACTGGAATACATTGCCTTGGAGCAAGAGCTGCAGCAGAAGGAAGCACAAGAGAAGGTGCTGACGGAAGAATGGACGGAGAAATGGCGCGAGATGCAGAAGATCTTGCAGGAGCAGAAGGCACTCGGCCTTCGCAAAGCTGGTCTCGGAGTGGTGCTGGACTCCGATATGCCTCACTTGGTTGGCATTGACGACGATGTTCTCTCCACTGGGGTCACTCTGTACCACCTGCGAGAAGGCCAGACGCTCATCGGCACAGAAGAGGCTGTGCTTCCTCAGGTAACACTCAGGCCTGATTCAGCTTAGGGGGTGTTTGTTACAGCTCCCAGATTCAGCTATGGACTTCATTTGCATGATAAAGATGAGTCGCGATGCGACACGTAATATGAATATATGATTAGTCACTGTAAGATTCGTGTAGCATGTGATTGTTTGAGATTGATGAATACTTAAATAATTTGATTTGAAATGAATTGAAATATATTTGAAAATCAAACAATTTGATAGAAATGAGACTTTGAGCAAGGAACTAATAAGTCTGGATCATGTTGTACTCTCATTATTTGTGATGCAGATGATCTCATTTTTATTATTATTTATTTTAAATGTACTACATTACATAAGTACACTTACCACCGGTAAGGTTCTTTATCTCGTATCGTATGCATCACATAATTTATGATTTTCTGTTGAACCTAGAATGTGCTCATTGGTTGTTACTTGTTACTGTTTAGTTTGTCTGTTCTCACTGGTTCTTCTTATCTCAGGATATCATGCTGAACGGCAACGGTGTGGAGCCCGAACATTGCCGAGTGGTTCTGGAGAATGGATTTGCAACATTGATACCTCATCAGAACGCCCAATGCTGGGTTAACACAGTCCAAGTCGACAAACCTACCAAGCTCTCACAAGGTGAGTTTTGGAGTATACATTTATCCTCAGTAATGACTGATGAATAACGAAACACATCAGCTTATCGAAACTGTGGACACTCACCTGTTTCAAATTGTCTTCTTTTTCTGTCTCAAATTACATTATCTTTCAGTGGCATTATATTCATATTGCTGTTTTTTATGAAGAAGTCACTTCTACAGTCTGATTCAAGTTTTGATTTGTAACACTTTCTTAAGCTCTTCTCTAAAATACGGGACACACTGTACGTAGTTGCATTCAGAGAGCGGAGAGTGCTCTCTCGTCGGCTACTTACTTTCCTCTCTGCTTTCTCAAATGAAAAATAAAATCGCAAATTATAATTATGTAGGTCCATTGATCCGGTCCGCTACGACCGGAAAAACTGGTTCATTGTGAGATTTTACTCCGGTCAGCCACGATCGATCGCTGCCGAAATGGTCGCTAATAATATCTGATTATTTTAAATTAACTGAAGTATTTTCCAATCTCTGTGAGCTGTCTGCATCTGTTTTTTCTAGGATGTATAATTGTTCTGGGCAGAACAAATATGTTCCGATACAATGATCCTGTGGAGGCTGCAAAGATGAGAAAAGAAGGCAGCCGATCTCACATGAACCTCTCAAGACTGTCTCTGCTCAGCTGGTCAACACCAGACCTCGCCTGGTCTACAGAAAACCTGAGTTGCGCCAACATTAGGTGAGTGTAGTTGTTCGCAAGTGAGTTGAATTCATTCATACTGAGTTTTAGAATGATGATATACGTAACGTAATGTATCATACGTAACAAAACAAAGGGCCTCATTCGCATTCTCTTGTTTGTAGGATAGTTTACCAACATAATATTTACTGACTGGCCACTTGACTGGCATAAGAATTTCCACTGATGAAAAATGTTTTTTTTAAATTATAAAACAATAAAATAATACAAATATTCAACATCATCAGTATAATGAAATATATACGGTTACCTAACTTCTAAGTCATTGTAAATAGAAGTCTGTAATAAATAGTCAATTCAAATTACATACATATTATAAACTATTGTCTATATCTATAGCTGAAATATTAAATAGTGCCATGCCATACCTACATTAAATAGTTCACAGCTAATATCAGTTCAATTTGATGTTTCAGTGAAGATCATGAGCGAGTAGAAGAAATAGAATCTCAACGAGCTACCCTTGAGAAAGAGAGAGAAGTGTTCAAGGTAAGAATTATCGGAATTATCAGTATGTCCTTAACCATTTATTATTATGATGACCTTTTTTGTTAGTACAGCCATTCCAGAAGTATAATTGTTTTTAATGTTAAATAACGTTTATAAAATATCGACCCTTAGGTATAATGGACTGCTGAACTCAGATGACCGGACCAGCTGTTGAATTTGGATTTTTTGCCTTTTACAGATGCTTCTAGGACATGCAAAATTGGTAATAATAAATAATTCATTAATAAATGTGGCAGCACCTGCCTTTGTGCATTATATCTACTTCTAAGTGTTAAATTGTTGCATGTATTTTGTGCATTTTATATTGAGATATAGACCGGTACAGCCACATTCAATACTTCCTACTGGTTTTACATATACGTACCAACATGGCGATTTGACCCGCTTCTTTTGAATGTGACCCTACTATCTCAATAAGCCGCTGGTTGGCCTCCTTCCTCTCCTCCTCTCGTCGGGAGTTAGGTTTCTTTATCTAAAATAACTACATAGTAAATCAGTACCTATCTCTGCCATCTGTAAATGTACAATTTATAGAGATTTTTTATTTTTTTATTTTATTACCCATTCAATTGGAACCAGGGATGGATGTTTATTTATTATTATTATTATTAAGCCTTTGGTTAGGTTCATGCTCTGTTAAGTGTAAACACCTACTAATGAAGTGTTGCTAATTGTATTGCTTTTCCAGAGTGTGATGTTTACTCTATTTAGTTATTTTGAGAAAGTTGTTTTCTACTGATATTTCCAGGGTTTCCCTACCTGTTGACGTCCTTCAATCAGATTTCATGTTTGAATTATATTCCCCCTGTTTATCAACAACTGCAAGTTCGGACATTTGTTTCATGCACTCGGTCGATCGGCCGTTGGTGCGAAGCTACCATCCGTGGGATTATGCCTGAACGCCTCTAAGGCCAACACACACATCTCACTGACAGATCTGCAAACATCGTTCACACTAGTTGGGTCTGGACGTATACTGTTTCCTTAGGTTTGATGCAGTGAGATTGTGTTTATTCCATTTCCAATGCAAGATTTGGGAGGTACAGTGTCAAAGCAATTGAGAATTTAATTCATTTGCTAATGGATTTCCAGGTTACTTATTTTGGTGTTTAATCAATAATAATCGTCATTGTGCTGCAGGCGTCCTTCATAATTGTTCTTCATATTTTTTTAATCAGCAACTTGAACATAAGAAAATGATGTACACTCGACAATTCATAAAACGGTATTTGAAAGAAATGGATTGTCTGAAAATATGAGATGGCATTATCTGATGAAGTCTATACTTACTCGTCATCTACCTATAGTAAGTGAGCTCTGATTTCATTGATAATAACAAGGATTGATTGACAATGAACCTGACCAGCAGCCAAACTGTTTCGTTCAAATACCGTTTTATGAATTGTCGAGTGTACCTATGCATTCACAATTCTCTTGTGAAACTCGAGAAATTTTATTAAATTGAATTATACAATTCCAAACATTGATTGAGTGGTATATGGGTTGGCAAATGCATGGTTAATGGTTAATTAATCTTGTTGCGTAGCGTGAGCAAGCGGAGAGAGAGCAAGACTGGGAGAAGGAGCAACGCGCCAAGCGAGAGTCATTGGAGCGAGCACAACAGGAGTTGGAACAAGAGCGCCAACGCATGGAACAAGAGTATGCGGCACAATGCCGCAGGCTGGCACAAGACTGGCGCACGCTGGAGAAACATCAGCTCGACAACTTGGCGGCTCTGTGCGAGAGAGAGGCGGACTTGAATCTTCGCAAGGAGATGCTACTTAACGAGAGAAAAGTAGAGCAGGCGAAGGTTAGTTTGTCATACATTGTTAAATTCTTTTCTGTTTTGCACATTTCTTTGTTGCATAGTGCACAATGCTCGACAATTGTTATATGGACAGAAAGATCGTCTCCTTACCTTACTATACATTAGGACTAGGTATTGTCCTAGTATTGCCCTTGTTCATGCAATTAAAAATTAGGTTAATTTTAAAAGCTTGGGTTTTATATTCATCATTCATTATTACTCTTTAGTTGTGCTATCATTTTCATTTTTTACCAAAAATGGAAACCGCTTTTATATAGAAAATTGGATTGTCCATTGTACATAGTGCCTTCGTACCAAACCAAGTTTAATCTTTAAAATCTAGTTAGCTATATAAAAGTGGAATTTAAGTTTCCATGCCCTTTGTCATGATATGCATTATTTATTAAAATATTTCTTAAACTCTGATGCATCTTTGTCACTTTAGCCATTTGAATGTTCAATGTGTTCTTATTTTCTGCTAATGTTATTCTTATTTTGTATTTTTTGCTTATTAGCTCTTGTATTATATTTGACCTTTGTTGCACTTTTTGCTTTGTTGTGGTTCAGGTTGAGACTGAATGTAGACTAATCGCAGAAATGAAGTCTGAAGTAGCTGATAAACGGAGGGAACTCCATAATTTTGCCACTCGTTTGTTGCAACTACAAAGGGGGACCGAAAGTTTTGGTTCCTCTGAAAAAAATAATGCTGTGAAATCTCTTCAGGTAAAATAACAAGTTAATTCATTGCATAATTTTAATTGTATTTATTCTAATGCATACCTACAAAGCTTAACATTTTAAAATATCTACACTACCTACATTCTCTTCTTAATTTTTTTTTGATATATTGCTGTATTGTGCAATTCCAGCTACAAGTACTGATGTACACTTGGCCAAAGTAAAAACGGCATGGGAACGAAATGAATTTGGCTGCTGCTCTGGTTCCTTGACAATCAATCCTTGTTGTTATCAATGAAATTAGAGCTCACGTACAAGAGAGTTAGATTATGCATTACTCATTAGCATAGACTTCATCAGATGATACCACCAAATCTTGATCAACCAATCTGTTTCTATTGCATACCCATTTTACTTTAGCCAACTCTGCAACCAACACATACCAAGTGTACATAGAGAATCACTTGAAATAATTGGAATAAAAGCATAATTCCCCAACAATATTGACACTGTGTGCTGATATTTTACATTTTAATACAATTGTACTGAACATATTAAACTTTTTTTCTATTCTTCTTTCAGTATTTAGCTGCCACGCAGCTTGAGCATTACAATGACAATCCGTTGATCTCAGACTCCAGTTCGGAGTCATATGTCAGTGTCACTCAGGATGCCAAATCGTTCAATGAAGCTGTCAGTACTCGTGTAAGCATTCCCTCATAGCCTAGCAGAGTGTCACATCTATTTGATGTGTTAATGGTATTCATCATTTGCTGTCCCATTGCAGTTCACCGAGATCAATGAGCTGGAAGTGGAGATTCAAAGTCGAGCGACGGCAGCACTGCAGCATCAAGACAACATTGCTAAGTTGGAAATTAAATTACTGGACATCACAGACTCTCTTGAGACTAGTTCCAGCGAGTTGATGGCGATGAAAGAAGCATTGGCCAAGAGATCCGAGCAGCAACTGAAAGAGATATCTCACAAGAAGCAATCGTAAGTCATTACTTTTCTTTTCTTTGCACAATGAATACCTAGATCAAGGCTTCTTCTGCTTCTTATATCATCTATCTCTTTCAATTCAAAGACTTACATCATTAATTACTTTTCAGTTTGCTGAGCGAGTGACTAATTTTGACTCTTTTGGCACGGATGTCTGTTTTTTTGTATGTCTGTCCCTGCCGCGATACAGGTTGCACCGCTTTTCGGATAGAGCTTAATGCTTGCACAGCGGTGTATTGACTGAAATTTTAACACAATATTTTGTTTGATTGAAAATTGAAAATGGTGGGTAAAAAACCGGTGGCGTCGGTAGTTGGCACTAATGCGGAAAAAAAACCGAACACTAATTCAAAAATTGAATCCTAGAAAATACACGATTGGAGAGAGCTGATGTGTTTTTAACCTCGAAATGTCAGTAGCTATGATTCGAGTAAAAACAGTAATTAAGAATCATGAATCAAGGTCAGAGCTTCATGAATGTACCTGCTTCATGGGTATGAATGTGTAAAACCAAGTTGTTTCTTCTAGCATGTCTTTGGACCTGAAACGCACCACGCATGTGCGTCGCTACGAGAGCACGGACTCGAGTGATCTCATGCAGAGTCCGGCGCCACAGCTTCTCGACACCAACAGTTCGCCAGACACTTGTGAAACATTCCACACGGCGGACTCGGCATGTGTCGATGCCGTTACCAAGCTTGTCGCAAACGTCAACGAGACCAGGCTGCTCATTGCAGGGTAGGTTTTTATTTGAACTGCAAGTCTTTTTCTATTGTCATCAATCTTGTTTTTGTCATGATTTGTAATATGAGTTGAGTGTTGTAATTCAATTCTATTGCAGTTTGTAAGTCAATTTCAGTTCTCCTCACTTGACTAATATATAATATAAATATAGTAATGCAATGGTATGATATTATAGGTACTGATAAGCACATATATATATATATATATTTAAATATTAAAGAAAGACATTTACCGTATTAACTCGTGTATAAGACGCACTCGTGTATAAGACGCACCCTTGTTTTGAGAAGTCTATTTTAAGAAAACACTTAGCATGCGTGTATAAGACGCAGTAAATGATGAAAAACAGTGTGTGTTTGTATACATGATATCCATCTAAATGTTGGTTTTCCAGCTAACTGAGCTATTTGAATGAAAATCACTGCCAACTTGTAAACAAACAGTAATTTCCTGCTTCTGAGAAAGGGGGGAGGGGAGTCTCTTCCCAGCAGCTGTTGTTTGCTCTAAGAGGCATGCACCTGCCTTTCCTCTGCATTCCAAAACAAATCCAACTCCTCTCTCCCCCTTCCATTAAGATCGCCATTCAACAGTGTTTAGTCTATTTTATGTCTGTCAGAGCAATGTTTTTCAGACGTAAACATATATTTTGTCTCCTGATCTAAATGCAAGGGAAAACATTTTGTTGCACAAATTTAATATGTTAATAGTATTGTGTCTAGACACAGTATGAGTAGTCCAGACAGAGTGAGAGGGAAAGGCAGAGATAGACAACATGTGTGGCAGTCTACCAAAGCTCTGTTTACAAACATCCACCTTGGATTTACTGGGAAAAAAGCTTGGTATGCATGTATAAGACGCAGGGCTGTTTTCAGAATCAAAATATTGACATATAATTGCGTCTTATACACGAGTTAATACGGTACTCCAAGAATGAAAACATTCAGCTCGTTGTGTTTTCTAAAAATAGTAAATACAATAGGTAATTGGCAAGATGCATCACTTGCCTTCCAAAAACTTTGCTGAATGTTACAAATTCAACTCGATGAATTGAATGTAGGTATTGAATGCTAAATCTTTCTCTGTACCTTAGGTAGAATTTGCTTCTCTTTTCAGCATGGAGTCGTCTTCAAACTACCACGCCCACAAGACGGAATCCGAAGAGAGCGAGATGTCGAGCACGGAAGATTGTCCGAAGCGTAATCTGAACAGTGGACACTCAACCAGTTCCTTCGAGAAGGTTTCACCGCTGTCTGATCCGCAGAACAGGCGGTCCAAGTGTCACAACAACAAAGTAAGCCAGTTGATGGTTTTCTTGCATAATATGTTCCAATACTTATGGAGCGGAGCGTAATCATTATTCAGTTTAATGCTAATAATAATTGAGTCTAAAAAAATGGAAGTAACTTTAATATCTTGTTAAAGTATTTGTATACATCATACACCCACTGATTCCTTATGCTTGTTGCAGTATTTGCGTGGCACGAGGCTGACCGTGGGTGAAGGAAGTCCGAGTGTCAGCCAACTTATGCGAGCCATGAAGAGACTCTGTCAGCGGATCAATCACCAGAAAGTTCTCATCATGCAGAGTCTGGAGAATGATTGCGACAAGGCCGAACTCGATGCTCAGATAGCTGTGAGTTAACAAATTTGTGTTCAGGAACTTTTATATTCCATCAGTGGTTAATTTGGGGGCGGACGAGGGCACTCTTTTTTCAGGGTGGATGCCGTCCGCCCACTTATTTTTCATAGAAGTAAAAATTGTTTAAAAATTGTGTACAAATCACATAGAAAGGCACCAAATCTGGTCCTACTTTCTACTGTTAACCACTGTTTCCATCCAATACAACCAAGTTTGAATCCTAACAATTAACAATGGATATTCTGAATTTAACCATACTAGAGCCTATTTCTCTAGGAATTTGTCTGATTTTTAGTCTTGGAAATACCTCGGCTTACTGTTGATGTGCACGTTGCAGTCTGTTGTTTGGGTTGTTTCCAAAATTACTCTTTTATTTTTAAATCCTATTATGATATTGGATACAACAATTAAACATTGTTAAACGATTGTTACACTTATTTGTAACAGTAATTGTTTACAGGTAGTAAAAAAAAAATTGTTTCCTTACTAGCAGATTACTACTACGTACATACATACTATGTAGCTGAGTACTAATGTTCATATTGCTACAAAGTAACTGCAGTTCGGAAGTGTTGGTTTAGTGGCTCTTGGAGCTAGAGTTTGTAATTTCTTACTTTCTGTAGCGTGATTGATTCTGATTTCAATTTTGATGTGAATATGATTATTTATTTTCTATTACCTACATATTAAGGTACGCTTATAGCCCGACAACATGTGCACTGGTGCACTAGCCCCAGTGGCGAAGCGTACCTCCAAAAATTGGGGAGACACAAGACAACAAATAAATAGAAAATAGCGTATATTGGCTTACCTAAATTTTTTGTATATTAACTCAATTCGACGCACTTACGAGTTACGACTTATTTTACCATCTCTCTGGCTAATATCGAGATGAGGCGTAAGCCGCTTTGATTTTATTGAACACTTTTATTCGTATGAATGAGCGGCAAAACTGTTTGTTAATAAATAAATAATCGATAACGTCATTGTCAACGTCAGTTTCCATTTTAGTGATAAATAAATTATTAAATAATACACCGTACACAAACACAATACAAACGATTAACGAACTAAAATATCCGGAGGAAATAATACGTCTAGTCAACGCAATTTCAATGCGTGAACTGACTTGTTTTGAAGTCTGACTCATTTTTCTAGATATTTTTAGTTTTACTGCTGACAATTTTGTGCGTTTATGCGACTGTTGTGTGTGTTACACAACGGTGTAGGCGAGCGCTGCATTCAGCACTGCGGCGTGTACATTCCAGTCAATCTGTTCTTGTTGCTGTCAAGGGACATTATAATAACCAAGGAGACACGTCTACCTCGGAGTCTATTTTGCAAGACTGTTATCGCATGGAATGTCCATACGCAGTATAGGCTGGCGGATGTAAGTGCGAGTGGGAGAAAACATATGAATGCGTGAACAACGAGTGGAAGAAGGATGCAGATACTTCTGCGTTCGCCTGCGAGGACACAAGTAGCTTATGTCTCCCGGGTTGTAAGATAGGAGATGCGCGCGCAGCGGCAACACTCGCTCGCTCGTAAAGACACCAAATTGAGCACGGTCTTCAACTGACAACCAATGTGTTTCATTACAACACCAATTAATATATCAAATAAAATACAATTACAGCAAATTTTAATGTATGAAATAATATATGAACAGCACTGTCCGTATTTTCAAGGGGAGACACTGTCTCCCCTGTCTCCCCTGACGCTTCGCCCCTGACTAGCCCATCGGGTGGCTCAGCGCCAGCGTGCCGAAGCACTGGCCTTGAGAGATAAACCATATTCATCTTTCATCTTGCACACTCTCACTCCTCCTTCACTAGCAGCCCCCACTATACATGCACAATTATCTATTCGACACTAAAAGTTGCAAAACGCCACCTAGCGGAAAAAGTTAGCATCTATACCACGAGTTCTGCGCATTCAGGCAAGTCATTTAGATGTTAATCGTAACGAGTTCAGTAAAAGTTATAATTACATCGCGAAATAACAGAAATTGATGAATACCTTAGTGTCAACAATCAAATACAATCGGCATATTTCATTACAGCACACATTCATTCAAATTCTTGTGAAAACGATATGTCTATTCACCAAAAATCACCATTTGACAGATGCAAATTGTTTTTCTCACGGCCTTCTGAACACACATTTTTCTTGACGCATCGTTCAAACAACTGCAATCTGTCAAATGCTGCTTTTGGTGAATAGACAACTCGTTTTCACAAGAATTTGAATGAATGTGTGCTGTAATGAAATATGCCAATTGTATTTGATTGTTGACACTGAGGTAAGCATCAATTTATGTTATTTCGCGATGTATTTATAACTTTTTACTGAACTCGTTACGATTGACATCTAAGTGACTTGTATGTTAAAGTACGTACGCGCTGGGATTGTACTCGCGGGAGCGTCCATATTATATTTACTAGCGCACTCTCTAGGTACTTTTAGTGTCGAATCTAGTGGAGCGGTCGCTCCACGCCAGCCAAGTCGTACGGCGCGCGCACACTCTCATATAAAGGCTGGAGCAAACCCACTTTTACTGTAAGCATCAAAGTGGCATTTTCGGCCTACTGGATCTTAAAATTGAGAAATCTCACATTGTTGCGAAATATCTTAATTTCGAGCTATGGCCCACCCTACAACATATACCAAATTTGGGAACAATAGGTTACGCCCTTTGCGCGCTAGAGGGCCGTGAAAACAGTGTTTTAGGGCGGTTTTCATAATCAGTAATCATAGTAGTAGGCTGGAGCTAAAATCCGGTAAACAGGCCACAGCCTAAACGGCTGAACCGATTGATCTCACATTTTTACCACGTGTGCACTTTTGGCGTCTGATTTAACCTTGTCCCCATGAATTTTTTGTGCCGCCATTTTGAAACCGGAAGTGACGTCATATCTCGTCAACGGTTGGACCGATCGGAACGAAATTTGCGCCAATCGTTTCAGACGGTCATCTATATGGATTATCAATATCAAAAGACTGAACATTATTTTAAATAAACCGGAAATGACGTCATGAAATTTAATATACATCGATTTGCATTTCAGCAACAACTGTTGATCCGATTGTCTTGATATTTATGTAACGTTTGTACTTTTGATATTTCATTTGACTTGTTATAAAACCAACCGGAAGCCGCCATTTTGAAACCGGAAGTGACATCATGTCTCAAAAACGGCTAAACAGATTAGAACAAAACCAGCGCTAAACGATTTAGACGGTCAACTTTATGTAATCAGTAATATTTGATGATTCAAATATCGAAACCGGAAATGACGTCACACATTTTATGACCTATACCGGAAATGACGTCATAAATATGCTAAATGACGCTAAATTCACCACTTTATACTTTAAAATAGATATAAGTAAACGTACTTTGTAAATAATTATAAATTCAAGGTTGCAGTGTTCTCGGCGGCCATTTTTAAAACCGGAAGTGACGTCATATATCGTAAACGGTTGTACCGATTGCAACCTAAGTTTGGAAATGTGTTGGACTAATAATTATGAATTCAAGACGACATTATTTTCGGCCGCCATTGTTAAAACCGGAAGTGACGTCAAATATCGAAAATGGCTGTACCGATTGCAATCAAATTTTGGAAATGTGTTGTACTAATAATTATGAATTCAAGACGACATTATTTTCGGCCGCCATTGTTAAAACCGGAAGTGACGTCATATATCGAAAATGGCTGTACCGATTGCAACCAAATTTTGGAAATGTGTTGTACTAATAATTATGAATTCAAGACGACATTATTTTCGGCCGCCATTGTTAAAACCGGAAGTGACGTCATATATCAAAAACGGCTGTACCGATTGCAACCAAATTTTGGAAATGTGTAGGAGTAATAATTATGAATTCAAGACGACATTATTTTCGGCCGCCATTGCTAAAACCGGAAGTGACGTCATATATCGAAAACGGCTGGACCGATTGTAACGAAACTTAAAGCTATTCTTCTTGGATAATTATTTTAATCTTATATACCAAACGCAACTTTTCTAAGTATCCAAATCGGCATAGGCGTATTTTTTTAAAGAAATAAGTTCTTGCACGGACACAAGCTGTGCTACAAGCTGTATGAATAAACTAACAAAAGAAGTGATATCCCAGAAAAAAACACTCCGTGTAAAAAAGGCAGCCAAGTCTCTTTACTTTAAAAAAATTCAACACCGAAAAGGAGTGATATCAAAAATGGAGCCAAGTCAATGACATTTCCAAATATTTAATCGTATCTTTGAAATAAAAGTATAAACACCGAGAAATACTTTACAAAAGGACTTGGCGCATCGTTTTTTTAAAGACATTTTTCTATTCATAAGCATGTGCCATTTATATACAACCGTCATTTTGAATGTTAAGAATAATAGGGAAACATCTTTCAGTTAGGTACATATTATACATACCTTCTGTAAAATATTTTCTATATGAATATATACGCTATGAAACTTGTTGTCTATGCTTTCTATAAATATACACAATAGTTATCTTCGTAATATTGTTTCGTGGTGAATATAATTAAGTCTCATGCGTTATACCTTCTCATCATGTAACAATTTCTATTAATACACATTTTATAAAAATACATTTCACAAAGAAGACAGTCATATTGAATTTCTATTAAAAAATTTAACTTTATACACTTGACACTTCAAAAATATATAATTGTGTTCCATTAGTTAGTAATTATTTGACAACGTTTCATGATTTCCTTCAGTCAAGATCAAATTATGAAAAGATACCAGTCTAATATCGCCATATTAACAGTACTGCAAGAATATGTATGAGCCCACTTCCAATTGATATGAAGGGATGTGTGTTGTGAAAAATATCCGACCGAACCGGGGCACGAACTTGGGACCTCTCACTTGCCGGGCGAGAGCTCTACCAACTGAGCTACCCGATCGGACGGGCGGACATTAGACACAACACACTGATGAGGATCCTGACTCCTGACTCCATGGAAGTTTTCCAAAGAAACCTACATTCTCACCACTTCCAATTGTTATGTAATTCTTTCACCCTTATATTACTTATATATTACAGCATAAAATCATGCTTCTATCGCCATTGACAAAACTATAAAATAGTCATTACTAAAAGTAGCTTGATTCATAGATTCTGGCTCTAATAGAAAGAGGAAAATGTACCTACTTGTAAATTTCTTTCCACTTTTAGGATAGAATGATGTCTTTAAAAAAACGATGCGCCAAGTCCTTTTGTAAAGTATTTCTCGGTGTTTATACTTTTATTTCAAAGATACGATTAAATATTTGGAAATGTCATTGACTTGGCTCCTTTTTTGATATCACTCCTTTTCGGTGTTGAATTTTTTTAAAGTAAAGAGACTTGGCTGCCTTTTTTACACGGAGTGTTTTTTTCTGGGTAATAAGCTACTGCAGCACATCACCACCTCTTCCACCTGGGGGCCAATTCTTGAGATTCACGTTTTGAAACCGTTTTACGTTTACATGTTATAAAACTGGAAACAGTTGACAACTATCGGCTAGCCTTCACCTTTTTTGGTTTTAAACAATGAAACCGTGACACGGTTTCAAAACGTGAATCTCAGGAATTGGCCCCCAGGGCCAGCTTCCAATCCAGTCTCAATGCCTTCCTCCTCCAAAACTCATTTTACAGCCTCCAGGAATTTCTAGATTCATAACTGTACCAACACTGCAGTGTCAATCATCTTGTACCATCATCTTTAGTTTTATTTTATTAGTCTTAGTTCTATTTTTTATATTAGTTTTATTATTATTAATTTTTATTAGTTTTATTATTAACTGTGTGTATTATTAACTGACTTGTAAATATTTCTGACTTTGTTATAACCTGTACCTACATTCTTATATTATCTTACTCAACAACAGACGATACCCATACATGTATTATGTACTTGTCCATGGGATGATAATAAAATACAATACAAATACAATACAGTACAAGGTCGGCGTGTTGAGCCTTTACCTTAAGGAGTACATACCTTTAGGTATCAACATAAGTATAAAATTACTTTTAAAATTACTATGTCCAGGTCCTGCAAGACTTGCAGCGACAATACGTCGGTCTTGAGTTGGCCTTGGACCACCATCCACTACGTCCGCTGACACTGGACAACATCGGCAGCAGCGAGGAGTCGGACAACATGTCCACATCGGCCGACGATGCCATGTCGGACCTGATAGCCGACGCCAAGCTGGACAATGATGATGCCAGCTCGGGCGATGGACTGCGCTCGCCACGCAGTGTCACCTCTTTCTCGGCAGTCTCGGTGAGATTATAGCTATTTAAACATTATTGATACTCACTTTTTATAATGGGTCATTTATTACAATGCTCTTTGTGGTAGGGTTGGCAGTTATTCTTGAATTGACACATGATGTGGTTTATGAATATGAATGCGTTATACGTGTACACTTACAAATTTGATTGATTCACCTACTCCACTTAGATTTCCCATTGTAAAGTGCAATTTCACCATCACAGTAATTTAATTTTTAAGTTTGTATTGCTTTTATTTTTAATATTAGGTAGGTACCTAACCTTCAAGTGTGCTGACTTTAAAAACTGGACAGTAAAATTGAACAGAAATTAGCAGAAATTGAAAAAAAGATTAGTCAATTTTGACCGATGTTTTGTAGAAAACTCATTCCTTTTTATCTCCTTGTCTTCAGCGGTATTATTCTTGACTTGATACTTCTACTGACCAAAACCTTCATTACCTACATTTGAGAGTTTTTTGTCATCATCACTCTGTGTTTGGTAACTTTGTGGTGATAACAAATTGTTGTGTATTCTCTTGCAGAGTGCAGACGGATTGAATTCTCCTCACCCCGATTTATGCGGCGAGTTTGTGTTTCTGAGTTCGTACTTGCTACGTGGCGTGGGAAGCGCTACACATTACGAGTACGAAGTGCAGGTCTTCTGCTCAACCAGTGAGCACTGGAGCTTACTGCGGCGCTACAAGCGCTTCAGAGAACTTCACCACACCATGCAACTTAGATATGGCACACCGGTTAGTTTTTTACATAGCTTTCCATGGCTGTGGAATCTGAAATGAGTGAAATAGACACTTTTTTAGCTACAAGCAGAGCTACCTAATTAGAAAGTGTATACGTAGTTAGGTCTATTGAAACTACTTGACATTGTGAATACCAAAACTTGTATTTTTTTAGATTTTATTACTTATTGGAAAAGTTTAGAATAGGGAGATAAACTAATAACTATAAATGAATAAGGTCTGCTGGGGAAAATTTCCTATAGGTAGGTACCTACACGTTTTTACTCATCTTATCGAAATTTTTTATTGCATAGCAACCATTGTTGTGAACTTTTAAATGAATACATTTACAAATGCCAACTGAAGAGACTAGAAATGTACTGGAATTACCCCTGCTACTTTCAACTGCTATAATATTTAGAAATCAAGAAAATTACCATCGCACTGTGAATGACACATTTGACGTGGTTTGATGCAAAACCTAGCCATTTCCACTTAGCGTAGTTGGGAGAAAAAAGGAATAACCAATCTCATTTCCTATACAAAAAGCCTGCGAAATCAGTTTTCAATCCACGTTTTGAAAGGGAAGAAATGTTTTCTTGCTCTTTACATTGTACTTGGAAGATGGAGAAATGAAAACTTACATAAATCATATCTAACTCAATAATTATTATTTTGGAGATGGCTAGTTTTTGCATGTAACCCAGGGGTCGGCAACCCGCGGCTCCGGAGCGCTCTTGAATGGCTCTTTATAATTTAAATAATGACCTGGAATCGAAAAATTTTAAAATTCGTATAAAAAACGCCATGCGGGGCAACAATTGGAAGGTTATTAGATTCAGTTTGTTAATTTTCGAGTCCCAGAAACAAAATTAAATTGTTGAAATCCTAAAAAAACGCCCTGCGGGGCAACAATTGGATGGTTATTTGTTTCACTTTGTTCATTTTAGTGTCCCAGAATCACTTTTAAATGGATGAAATTCTAAAGAACGCCCTGCGGGGCAAAAACTGGGGGGCTTCGTCAAAATATCAAAATAAACTAGTAATTCACATTTTTATTTTCGATGTAATCTACTGCGGCTCCCATTATTATCTAATTTATTAATTTTTGGGAAATTGGCTCCTTCACCAAAAAAGGTTGCCGACCCCTGATCTAACCCCCTCATTTAACTTCTCGATAGCTATATGAAGTAGGTACACTCGGCAGTCGGCACAACTAAAATAGATCGTTCAATAAATCTGATTGACTGAAAAATGTTTGATCTCACAATCAGAAGACAGTCCAAGCAATATCCTTGTCTCACTGTAGTATGTGATCTCACATTTCAATGATATAACACGCTTTGATTGGTATGGAACATGACCAGCAGTCATTCAAATTTGTTCACCGATCAGTTTTTGTTGTGCCAAGTGTACCTACTTGGTCGACAAGTTGAAGGACTGGCCCTTGGTCTGTTTTTGTTTGCTTGTTGTAACCAATACCAGAAGTATGAAATATGCTTGTAAAGTAATGGGATCTTGAGAGGTGTAAAGAATATTATTTTAGTAATTATGAGATGGAATAACTCATAACTTGTATGACTTTGTTCTTTCTTTTGTTAGTTGCATATTTTGATCTGTTTTGTGCCAATGGAAACAGTGCACTTACTTCGTTCGAACATCTGTTTCAGGTTGGAATCTTGCCATTCCCTGGCAAAGTATTCTTTTCGAACAAGGAGTCTGTCGCCCAGCGCCGCAGAATAGAACTTGAAAGATATCTTCGCAGCCTCATCAAGACATGCTCATCCATTCCCTCCTGTCCACTGTACAGTTGTCGTGACAACATCACCAAGATGGCGCTGCTTGAGTTCTCGGCCTTCTTCCGCAAGGGTATTTTCGAGACGGGCAAGTACGGCACAAGCTAAACACATTTAGTGTGAGTTCCTTCCAAGTGGTACAGCACAGACACTTTTTCCCCATTTAATACTTTTGACTCAATTCAAATATCTGTAAATTCTGTAGAAAATAATTAGGTACCTACCTAATTGTTGGAATTTCTGATTTCCCTTTCCAAAACTTGGTTTTGTATCTTGTTAGTTGTTACCTATTCAAATCAGAGCCCTCTGACATTTCGTGATGAAACATGGCTATGATTCAAGCTGTTGTTAAGTAATGTTAACAATAATGATGTAAGGAAAGTTATTCAAATTTATGCTTCTATATTCACTTGATGAGTCTACTTCTAGTTGTCGTTGTAGATATTCAGTTGTATGGAGTATAAAATTAATACCAAATTGAAAATTCTCAGCTGTCCACATAATTGGTTTTATTTGGGAATGAGAAACTGATGAGGATAAAATGTCTGTGATGTTATTATGTAGTATTATTATCAAACGTACATTCATAGAAACAGACATGCATCCGTCTGCGCAGGTTTGTTTTCAGTTTGTTACTGTTACCTGGTGAACAAACATGTCCTTCAGACTGCGCACATTTGCTCAGTTTGTTGACTGTTACCGGACATCTTCATCAATGTGTTAAAATGAAGAGTTGATGTTGAAATTGTACAATCTGACACATTAAAAGTGTGATATTTCCAAAATATTATCTTCCATATTAGATAACTAAAACTACTAATTAATTAGGTGCATAAAGCGGCGTTCACATAGGTAAGCGCAACAAGCATTTTTTATATTGACCGATCACAAGGCCGCCGCGAGCAGTTACTGTACTTGTTAATTGGTTTAGAAAAACGCATAACACAAAACCGCTCTTATGACAACGCCATATTACAAAATAGTATTAGTATTATAGAAGAGTTAAAAAGCCAAAATTATTTGTGAGATTAGTTTAAAAATATCTCGGCTGCATTTCATCATGTCTGGCTATGCCTTTAGTGTTTTTTTAGCACTTTTGAAGCCAATCTTGTTATGTAATAACTAATAAATGTTATGAATGATGATTCAATCAGTCTATAATCAGGGAGTAAAGTATAAATGATAAATAAAGACCACACCCTCTCTTACTAGGTAAGAGGGATTGTGAAATATGAGTGCCATTCAGTTGGCTGCTTTGTGAAAGAAAATAATCATAGATTTGACTTTCTAGTATCGTATTTTAAGACCAGCTTTTAGTTATTTTATTTGGAGTTGATATTAATTAAAAATTACATTAATGACTGGCTTGTTCACTCAAAATCAAGATTTTTTGAAAACGGTCGATCTACGCAGATACATATAATTATTTTTATTTTTTACCTACTGTATTGAAATGAATGTGGTTGAACATGTTGTACCATACCTCTGTACTTACATTAGGCTTGTATTTCACTGGGATTGGCTGGACCATGGCATAATTGTTACGCCAAACGAGACGCGTGTCATTTTCTAAATTGATTTGTCAATCCAAGTGAAATTCAGGTCTTACAATTTGCATTAATTACAAATAAGTTGGTACGGTATGAAGGTTGCAGCATTGCAACATTTGTATTTCATTTTTTTGAACTTCATACCATGTACCTACCTATATACGTGAACCTATGCAATAATTTTTCTACAACTTTGTTTTACTTCTGTGTTTGGCAGTTATATTTCATACCTATTATTATAATCACCATGATATTGAGATTTGCTTTAAAAGTCCTGTAAGACTTCACCTTACCTATATTATTTGATAATTAGATGTACTATATTTGATCATTTCACGACTACCTACTCTAAAACTAGGCTACTACGGAATTTGGGTGGATGGATTGACTTCAAATTTTCACAGCAAAGAGATAAAGAGTAACTCTAGGTCTGTTCATTTACCCTGCCAAAACCTGCCGCAAGCTGCCACAAGCTACACCTCATCGGGATGATGTGCAGAAGGCAGTGGTTCATTTGGGGGCGGACAAGGGCGGACGCTCAACCCTCCCTCTTTTTTCAGGGTGGATGCTGTACGCCCACTTATTTTTCATAGAAGTAAAAAAATTCTTAACATTGTGTACAAATCGCGTAGAAAGGCACCAAATTTGGTCCTGAAATTCAAAACTTTCCCGGGGTTGTGCATCCCGAACCCGCATTATGTTGGGGTCCTCCCACCAATTCCCCCCATTGTTTTCATAAGCAAATATGTTTCCCTGGCATCGCTGAGCATCCGCCTACTTCTTATTTTAAAAATTAACCACCGGAAGAAAGTGAAAGGTTTTGGTTGTTGTTGGTAGTTTTGGCAGGGTAAACGAACAGACCTCTGTCCATATTCTGTCTCTGTCCTCTGTCCATAGTGTCCATATTTAGAAAATTTAAAAAAAAGTACTTCTGTTGCAGAGGGTCTAAATGAAGTAATACATATACTCTTTTTGCACCTGTCCAAAACAACAAACAAAAGATAAACTATTTGAGACCATAGAGACACACATCTACTCTTTATCTTTTACCTGTAAAAGTTTGATAACAATCGGACAAGCGGTTATTAAAAAACCAGGGGCCGCCTAGAGTAGGTACGTGCTGTAGAAATAAATATTTCACTAAGTACTACCGACTCTTGACTGCCATTAAGAGAATGTGGTCAATAATCAAACATATGTCTGGTCATGTAACAGTCAGAGTCGAAGTAGAGGTATATTAATTAATAATTATGTGCCACTTTTGTTACATTAACTTGACCTGTAATTGGAAGACTGTGGCGTGCAATTTGGGAGACTGAAATTTTATATTAATTGTTAATTTATTGATTTTCAATTCTCGAATATAATTTTATAAACATGTCCGAGAGAGTCCTTGTGCATACAATTCAATTTCATAGGTCGTTTGACCTGGATAATAACCTCGTATGTAAGCACTTGTAAAGGACAGTAAGAGGGATTGTATTCTAAGGACTACATACATGGATTTTCTTATATGAAAGAAGATCACAAAGAATCAAATTGTTGTCTCTGAAATTATTTCTGGAATACTTTTTCGATTTGAATGCCCATTAACTAGTACATAAACAAACAATATAAGCGTGTATATATAATCATATGATACCATCATGTGAGCCAAAATCTTGGTATAATTATAAATTAATAAAATTAAAAATCGAAGAACTCACTGGAACCATGATGAATGTCAAATCTTCAATTAGTGTTCTATATGCCCCAACAACAAGAATTCAAGAAGATGTGACCTTCATCTTTGTTCCGGTAAACTCTTCGATTATTAAAAAAAGAAGTTTTATAAAATAAATAATAGTCATGGCTTCTGTTTGTAATCTCAATGCCATTTTATCTTAATTAGTTTCTCTTCTTGTCATGCGCATTGGCCTTCTTCTTGGGCAGACAACATCTGACCAGTGTTCTGAGCATTAGGAAGACAAGTGCTAGGACAAGCAACGTGCCACCTCCGAGGACTGCCAGGACATCTAGGAGGTAGTATTGGTACCACGCCAGGTCGAGTGCTGCTGAGCGCATGTGGTACGCGCCTTTGTGTCGCATCACGTACTCGGACCAGAACACAGCCGTCTCCAGTGGCGTACGTGGTGTATCACGGAAGATGCGGGATATCCTCTCGGCGCTCTCCTTGTATCTAACAGAAGAGAAGTCAATAATGTTTCATTCAATTGCATTGAATTTGACTACTATAAAAATCAATTTCTATAAATTAGATTTACATTTACTACCTAAAATATCATCGGGAACTGTCTAATCTAAATTTCTCTGAAATTTATATTATCATTTTTATATTTCCTTGTAAGCCCTTACTGTGGTTCTGTCAAGACTGTGTTGATTGCTTTCGAAACAGTCTCGGTTGTGATGCTTTCTATTGGAAGAAGATATCCGTAGCCAGACTGCACAGCTTGGTTCATGTTCATCTTTTGATCTCCGAAGATGGGGATTCCGATCACTGGTTTGCCGTGGTACAATGACTCCTGTGTGCTGAGCAAACCTCCGTGGGTTATAAATATCTTCACATAGGGATGCGCTGGAACAAAAACTAGGTATTCATTTCCCTTATTTATTTAGCAAGTGTCTTCGTCCTACACCCGGGAAAATATTTTGTTTGTTTGGATGTTAATTTTTTTAGATTTTTGTTTCAAATCAAACTAGTCTCTGAGCAAGCTGAAAATTGGCATTAATTTTAAAACCAATCTCTAAATACTTCACACATGTTTTAACAAATACCTGTGATAATGATGTTCAAATTAATATGATCTGCACAGCAAGTAGGTAACTATCACATGTTGTCTATCTAGACTTTGTGGTCAAATAAACATACTAATTCTACAAAATTTGGTTTGACATTTACGGTATAAAACCATTTTATCAATTTTATTTTCTTGTCTACATTATTGCGTTGTCCCTCTTACGAGTCTAATAATATTACCAAGTCTGATATGCGATCTGTTTGGTAACATCTAAAAGGTAGCTATTTGATAACAGGTCATTTCTAAATTTAAAAAAGAACAGTATTTGGTAGATATAAGCATTTAAAAAAAGAATCATTAATGTACCTATAGAACATTGCTTGACAAGTAGGTAAGTTTCATATTTTTATTAAATTTTTGTTTCCTACCCAACAAGTCGGACTGAGGAAACCACTTGCCAAGTTTCACATTCTTGGGTTGTCCTGGTAAAACGTCGTCCTCCCATTTCCACAGAACCTTCTGTTTCAATGCACCGAATGCTTGTAGAAGTGCAGCTTTCTTTTCCGGCGCCAATTCAGAACTTTTCAGAATTGAGCCCATACTGAAGTAGATAACACCATCTTTAGCAGAGTCAAGGAACTGTTGTAAATCCTAAAAAATTACAAAAGAAACAGATTAACTGCCCATTCCTCATGCCTGTTCCATAAACTAGTGGCAAGAGTTCTTACTGCTGGTAGCGGTTTCGTTGGTTTGATGTGAACGCCTCCAACCTCGATGATATTTGGCATGTATGGTCTCGCATAATTCAAACTGACGTGATTGTTCAACAAGATAAGTGAAGTCTTCGTTTCCAATTCTCTAACATGCGGCAGAGGTCCAACACCAGCATCTCCAAAGTACTTCTGCATCATTCTATTCTGCTCTGGCATGTGGATGTATTTTCTTGCCAGTTTCTCATACATTCCAACGATTGAGTTGTGCAGTCGTTCGCAGAACGTCATATGTGTGCCATAGTTTAGTTGGAAGTTACTGATGTAAGCGTAAGAGAACGGATTGCCAACCGTTCCACCCGTTGATTCAAGTCCTCCGAAAGGGCATATTTGAATTGTGGGTATTTGGAATATGTGAGCAAATCCAAGTACACATTCATTAAAGAAATTTTCAGTGATAAGGACATCATATTGGTCAGTTGATGCAGTTTTCATGAATTCTTGAACTTGTGGTTTGGAAAGGAAGCTGTCACACATGGCTTTTCCTAACCCAAATAACATCAAGAGTTTTCCAAAACTGGTCGCTTCTCCCATTACAAAGAAGTTTGCTTTATCTGAAATAAAGTTGTAAAATAGGTAAAAATCATACTGGGGAATAATGTATATTGTGATTTGCGCATTATACAAAAATGTAATCTGTGTAACGTGGTAATTGTTAAAATTACACACTTGTAGGTCATAGAGTTGGTACCAAAGATCCTGGGTTTTACTTAAGGCCAGTCCAATTTTTCTGAGCTCTACTAAATTTAAACAGTTGTTTAGGACTATTGACATGTCTAACCAATGACTTTCCTCAATGACCACTATATAATATACCCATAATTCCATTTATTTTATTTTCGATTCGCATAAGAAATATTGAAAAAAAATCATAAATATTTTGCCTTCAAATTTAAACATTGAACATTCAGCGTTATCCCGCTCATCCATTGAAATATTAAATTATTTTCCTTTATGTTTTCTGCTATAAAAACTAAACAATATGATATCATAATTTGTTAACTCCGAAGTTAAACTCGTGTTTTATTCCTGTTTTGCATTGCTGTGAGTGACTTGCTTTTTTTTGTTTATGTTGTGTTCATATCCAAATTATATTGATTTATGGATTGATCCATTTGATTATGTTTTTTTGTAACTGTACTGCGGACAATAAAAATAAAACATATTAAAAATTCAAAGCAATGCTGAATGCTTAATGCTCTGCAAAATTTAAACAGTTGCTTATACTCGATTACCAAGGCATGCCAGGAACCAAAGACATTCCTAGAATAACCACTGTGAGTCCTGGCCATGGATACACCAGGAAGTGGATCCATAAAGAGAGATTTTACAGAATCCCAGAGATTTTGATTGAGATTTTGTTTAAAGTCTCGGGTTAATTAAACAAAATCTCAACAATATCTCTGGGATTCTGTAGAATCTCTCTTTGTGGATCCACTTCCAGTTCTTGTAGGATTTCGAGTCAATTTTGAGAAAAAAAAATTATCAAACTCAGAATTAATTAAGAATGAAGAATAGGGAATATGCACACATTTATTAAAGATTATATTTCAGAATAACAACATATTTGTTAGTAAACACACTATTTTCTTTTTCAGTCACACTCAAAAGAGTAAATTTTCATTCATTATGAAATCCAAAATCAGTTGACATTTTGGCCGGAAAACAGTATTTCTGACATTTCCTAACGATAGTGACATCATTTTATCAACCAACAATGCTGTTGCCATGATTACAATAAATTATGACATCACTCGTTAGGTAATGTCAGGATCACTATTTTCCCGCCAATATTTCCACTGAATTTATATGACATATTTATGAATGAAAATTTACACTTTTGAGTTGGAAAAGAGTGTGTTTTACTAATATTTATCTTGTTAATTTGAAAAATTCTACTTTAACCGCTTTAAAAAACTTTTGCATATTCCCTATTATGAATCAATTTCGAGACGTTTTGAAGTGTAGGTATTTTGCTTACAAATTTTCTCACTTGAGGTGTGAGTTGCGTGTACCCACCTTTCCCTGCAGGGCGTTTTTGATTTTGGACCCTTTGAAATCAAATTGAGACGTTTTCATATGCATTTTGTTCACAAATTTCAACAGGTCTCCACTCGTGCCCATAAAAGTTGAAATTATCTGCTTCTTATCAGCTTACCTAGTACATCAGCTGGCTGTATATTAAGGTTAATGAGTTTGATATTTTTCGATAGATTTTTCTGCGGCAGTACACTAATCACTGTTACATCGTGGCCTTTTTCAGCAAGTCCATTAACAACAGAAAATAGCACATTCAAGTGGCTAGTAGCAGACGAGGGAAATATGGCAAGAATCCTTCCAGCATCTGAGACACTGGCCAAACCAGCCAACAGCAGCACGGCCACAACCACTTTCTGCAAACAATGTGCATGTTAAACATTATTCTAATACTTGGAAAACGCTCAGTGTAACGCGTTGATAGATGAGCACCGATACGCTGCTACATCCCAACCGAACATTCCACTGAATCAAAATAGCAAACAACATTATTACTGATTTTCTATGCACCTTGCTTGCCATCTGAAACCTATGCACGCACCTTGCCATCGGTTCTTTTCAATCAAACTCTTCTGACTGCTATTTGAAAACTCAAAAATTGCATTAAATCTGTTAATGCTGAAATAATTGGGCTGAAAATATAAAAATATTAGATAAATCTGGGTTGGTCTTGATCGCCATGCAAAATTTGAACTTACCTAATCGGAAAATTTGATTTTCTTCCAATCGGATGATATTATTTAAACTTTAAACCAATTGGAGGATTTGGCGGCAATTGTCAAGGTTGACAAAATGTTGGTCATTGACCTTGCAAAATTAAAATTTGATCTGATCAACCAATCAGAAGATACAGTTTTAAAAATTTGTACTAATCAACGGATTTCGAAAAATGTGGGTCTGCACACCCCTATACACACACGGAGGGACGACGCGATCGGATAACACAATCCAACTCGTTGCGTCCGCGTCAATCATGACTTTATACCGACCGAAGTGTATTATACCTCACATTGACGCTCTTGTTGAGCTCAATGATGTAATTACATCATTGTTGAATGTTGATATAATCAATATTAAGCACATGTATAACGTCCAGCATAATGTCCAGATATTCGAAATTCTACTTACTACTACACTATACATACCATTTTCTTCTTGTGTTGGTGTGATTTGATGGAGAAACAGACAGCTATTCTCCAGCAATGGTCCGAGGGAAGACTGTTTAGATGTGTTTAGTAAAGGATCGATAAGCCTTGACAAGTGCACTATCATTATCATTATCATCTCATCGTCATACTTATATTAATCTACAGACAGTTGACCTTGAACAATGTGTGAAATCGCTCTGCAGCCGAGTACAAATGTCGGCTATTCAAACCTAAAATCACCTGTGGAATGCGTGTTTAAAAGACCAAAAAATACTAGATATTGCAGGTAACCACAGACTTCTTGACGCCTCGTTCAGAAGGCTGTGATCCAAACAAGTGTTTGTGTTATCTGTCAAACAAACATGCTGCTTTTGGTGAATACCTAAACATGATTTTCGAAAGAAAATGAATAAGTATGTGCTGTATACAGTATACACATATTCACGTACGTGTACAGTCACCTCCAAGTGTTCGTACTGTGTTTCTCATAAGAGCACAATGTATAAAACGGTAGGAACACTTGGAGGTGGGTGTACACGCTAAATTTGATTGAGTGAAAATCGTTCAAAAATGAGTTAAATCCACTCAAAAATGTTACGAAATTGTTCCTTTTTTGAGTGGATTTAAATCATTTTTGAGCGATTTTCAATCAATCAAATTCATTAGCATGTTCGTAAACATGTACTACTTGGCTAAAGTAAAAAACGGTATTTTAACGAAATAAATTGGCTGCCTGGTCAGATTCCTTTACAATCAGTCATTTGCTATGTCTACTAGAGTTGATGATGCGGTATGGCATATACTTCATCGCATGACGTCATAATATTTATATCAGCCAATACGTTTCTTTCGAATACTGTTTTTACATTTTGGCCAAGTGCACATCTTTCACTTAGCCGCAATAGCGAATCAAATCGAAGGCAGTCTGTTTCCGCTATTGGCTTGAAGCGAAAGATGTACGTGTACTATATCTCATTAGTCATTTTGAGAGTTACACAATCGCTCTACATGGCTTCTATTTTTTACTTTTACGTACCATTTTTCTTCTCGTGTGTTTGATATTGACGAGAAACAGTGAGAGTTCTTCTCTAACAGTGGTATGAGTGAAGACTAATATAGTTAGGGGATCATTCAGCCTTGAGAAGATTCAATTGATAATGATTTGCAAATTTCAGTGACAGATTGCGTAACATACCTACATTAGAAGTGCATAAAGCGTGGCAAGAATCTCGAGGAGAAATAAAAAGTGTCTCTTTCATCTCAAGATAAGGGCAATTTTAAGTAAATAATTATCAATTACACTCTAGTTTTATGTTTGAACTAATTGCTATGTCCAGATATACACTCGAGGCTCTTTCTTGTGTGGATCACGACACCGCATGGATGTCCGATACGATACGTCTTCAACCCAACAGCTACGATGGTGCCGACAAAAAATGCTCCAGTCTCCAATTACACAAATCAAAGCACGAAACAGACTTGAGACTCCCTCCTTTTTCGGCCGAGTAATCAGACTCCAATAAAATACATAATCTAACTGATGCAGATTAATTGCTGAGAGAGTTGAACTTAATTAAATAAATGTTGTTAAATGAATTTGTAGGCCACTGGAGTGCACTTGTAGTATCTGTATTCCTAAGTAGTTACCTAAAATAAAAGCAATTTTAATTTGTATTTAAAATCATTATAATTTTTTACTCCGACTAGAGATTATATAGTGACCTACTATACTGCACAAAAGCCCTTATTTGTAAATTACTGCCAAGCACCTCCGCTCCTAAAATGATTGATATCTAAGTAATAGCGAGGTCACAAGCTAAACATTACGCACTGAACATTCGTAAACTCATTCCGTCCAGTTACTGCGCTGTCCAGCGCTACTTTTAAAAACTTTGTGTCGGAATTTGTCATAGTAGTACTAGTACACTTCGCAATTTATTTGTTTTTTTCTTGAAATATCTTTTTAAGGGGACCCTGTAGTGCCTGCTGCCTATGTGAAATAAGTCAACTTCATGTAGTGTTTAACGTCGCACTGTTCTGCAACTAGGCTAATAATGACGGATTAATGATTATGATGTTGTTTGGGAGATGATGGTGAAGAGTATTTAAAGATGGAAGGTGGGAAGGAGGCGGTCGTGGCCTATTAGTAGGGTACCTTCTCAACATTTGCCGGTCAACTGAGGGAATATCACGAAGAAACCCCAGTCATGTCGAAGGATGGGTGGGGGAATCGAAACCCGGACCTCCGGAATACAAGTCAGAGCGTTACCTCTGAGCCAAACCATTTTTTTTTGATTTTGGGTCGAGATACTCACATTCTACTTATTGCTTGATATTTGGTCTGGAGCTACTCACATTCTACTAATTGCATAATATTTTGGTCTGGAGCTACTCACATTCTACTTATTGCATAATATTTTGGTCTAGCTACTCACATTCTACTTATTGCATAATATTTTTGTCTGGAGCTACTCACATTCTACTTATTGCTTGATATTTAGTCTGGAGATACTTACATTCTACTTATTGCTTGATATGTGTGCTGATTATTCGTAATGATTATATTGTTGCGTAGATAATTTATTTTCGTACTAGTGTTCAAACGCCCAGAATTCAGAATCGTGTTGCTTATATTATGTTTGTTTGTGCACTAATAAACTATTTAATTAGTTAATTAGAAACTTATATTTTAAAATATAAAACATGACTTTAAATACTTTTAAAACTTATACATAAGATAAAAAAATATGTAAAAAACTTGAATTAACGTAGAAGCAACAATAATTGTACATTATACTGTGAGCATTTATTTAACTTTTAGTTCATTTTGGGTGCCGAAAACTAACTTATTAAAATAATTTAGTTTCTCTTCTTCTTGTCTTGTGCTTTGGCCTTCTTCTTGGGCAGGCAACATCTAAGCAGTGTTCTGAGCGTTAGGAAGACAAGTGCTAGCACAAGCAACGCGCCACCTCCGAGGACTGCGAGGACATCTAGGAGGTAGTATTGGTACCACGTCAGGTCGAGTGCTGCTGAGCGCATGTGGTACGCGCCTTTGTGTCGCATCACGTACTCGGACCAGAACACAGCCGTCTCCAGTGGCGTACGTGGCTGATCACGGAAGATGCGGGATATCCTCTCGGCGCTCTCCTTGTAGCTAACAGAACAGGAGTCTTGAAAACACAACTGGATCGCAAATGTTTTGACTGACTGATGTCTAGTACCTACTGACAACTGCACGCTCAGTGCAGTGTCATTTGTTACTCGTCATTGTTAATCGTATACACTGATTTTTTTTTCCGAGTTGATTTTATTAGTACCTACAAAAACCTTATTTTTAGATCGTCACAATCATTAGCCCTGCTCAAGCATATTTGCGTAAATTTGTATGGTTCTGTATTTAATAACATGTGTGTCGAATTAATATGAACAAAGTTCGGTTCATTACTTTCCAGAAACTTCTATGTTGTACAAAAACAAAAACTTGTATATAGACTGCCAAGCACCTTTCCCCCTAAAAGGATTGCGATCTAAAAGAAGGTCCCAGCAATAATATATTGTTGAAACATTTTCGCACTTAAAATTCGTGAAATCATTTCGCCCAGTTACTGCCGCCAAGCACGACATTATAAACCAAACATTGTGCCCAAATTTAAGATTGAGAAAATCTCTATGTGAACCATCATAGTATAAACTTTAAAACAATTATAATCATTTAAAACGAAAAATAGAAAGTATTCAAATTTTAAAAACGTTAACGAAATCAATTTAAAAACATTTTTTTTACATAACTTAAAATACAAATAAAAAAAATATTTAAAATTAAATTAAAAAAAAATTAAAAGTAAAAAAAAAAAAAAAAAGCTTGGCGCATTGTGTCAAGGAGGGGGCAACATAAAAAGAAGATGTCGACCAAGGAGACGACGATAGAAAGAAGGAAGAAGAAGATGATGAAGGAGAAGAAGGAAGAAGTCAACATGACGGTGCAAAAACAATGCGCCAAGCTATATTTGTATTTTTTTTACTTTTAATTTTTTTTTAATTTAATTTTAAATATTTTTTTTATTTGTATTTTAAGTTATGTAAAAAAATGTTTTTAAATTGATTTTGTTAACGTTTTTAAAATTTGAATACTTTCTATTTTTCGTTTTAAATGATTATAATTGTTTTAAAGTTTATACTATGATGGTTCACATAGAGATTTTCTCAATCTTAAATTTGGGCACAATGTTTGGTTTATAATGTCGTGCTTGGCGGCAGTAACTGGGCGAAATGATTTCACGAATTTTAAGTGCGAAAATGTTTCAACAATATATTATTGCTGGGACCTTCTTTAAGATCGCAATCCTTTTAGGGGGAAAGGTGCTTGGCAGTCTATATACAAGTTTTTGTTTTTGTACAACATGTCACATGAGGTAAAAGTTTATAGCAGCTTTCATTGATGATTGAGTGTTACCTGTCATTGCATTGTTAACGCCAACAACGTCACTTCTTGTCTAAAGTTTTCTGTTTTTCTTCCAATAGTTCCAAAGATAGTATAACGAAAGGGTCAATTTCTTTTGGTTGAATATGAGTTATCTCAACTTTTAAATTGTTAAAAGTTCAAAACTTTGAGTCATGTGAATAACGTAAATTGTAGGTGTATTGTTCCGGTGTAGACCGGAATTTGTGCGTCATCTCGTACTACGCATATTTGTTGCCAATTGGTAAACTGAAAGGTTCACGAAAGGATTGTAAATGCGTTTTCCTCAATTTTTAATTCTTCCAGGTTTACTTTTTTATGTCATATAACTCAATTGGTAAAGCGTGCAGATGTTTACAACACATTTTAAATAAAATCAGAATGGTTTTTGGAAGGCAATGTAACTTAAAAGAACAAAATTACTAAACTTTCCAGTTCCTGGAAACTTTCCAGTTCCTGGAAACTTTCCAGGTAACTTTCTAGTTCTTTATTTGAACGGAACTAGGAACTGAAACTAGTTCCTTTTTGTTCAATGGAACTGGAACAAGTTCCTTGTTTGAGGAACTTACCCAACACTGCTGTTTAGTTATAGTCCCACCATGGATTATACCTCAATTTCTTCATCCAGCAGTTTGAAAACGTACCAAAAATGGGTGTATGCAGAATATTATGTATATTTAATTTTCTATTACATAGGGGTGGTTTCTTAAAATTTGGGGATGTTTGCGTAAGGGTGTAAGTACCGTACGGTATGGGTTATTTCAAATAGAATGTGTATATCAAATTTTGTTTGAGATCGGTCAAAGGGTGTATATGAAGTATATAAGAAAGAACGTTCATACCAAGGAGCGTTTTCCTAGTTTATACATCGAGACACTTATACTTATTTTAAAGGAATTACGGCAAAGGATGTGGCCATTTAATACTGCCTTGTTGTGAAAATTGATTTTGAAGATTTCAACCTAGAATTCCTTTAAGATTAACTATCTGAGCCACCTGGTGTTTATAGTGCTGGTGGGAAGGAGTAGGACGTATATCATTAACACAAAACACACCAACACACGAACAAACCAACAAAGAACGGTCAACCTGAATATACTGACTGATTGCCATGATACCAGAGAAGCTAAAGCACTATTTTTGCCGGAGAACAGTCACACAATCCTAGATCACACGCTTATAAATTCCCTAAGGTGTCTACCGCTTCCATCGGTAGTATGTAATTAAATAAAAATCAATGAACCTACACATATTTTGTTTAAATCTCACTAAACGACAATTAACATTAAAAAATCTCTATTGACTTAAAAAAATATATATGATAACAATGAGAAAAAGTAGTAACACGAATCGTTTTTTTATCTCCTCGGTCCCATTCAGTGCGTACCTATACATTTAAAAAAAACTGTTGCTAGTCAAGACTCAAGTGAAAAAAACATTGTTTAGGTAATAAAATATCACTTTATCCATTCTTAAGGAAAACACATGTCATATTATACAAGCAAATGTTCAATTTCTTTTAAAATGTACCAAATATAGTTATGAATGTAATTTACGAATAAGATTTTTCTAAATTTATTTTGAATGAAATAGCTTTAAAGAAAAGTCCTTTACGAATACTAATTTTACCCTGGGGAAGTCTTCTTCGAACGGGTTGTGTGCTTACTCATTATCTTGAAGTATACAATTTTACAATCAATAGTGTGAAAATAAGTTATTTGAAAATACAATTGTGCTAGAAGACAGCCTCCTACTGCAGCAGAATCTATTATTCTATTATGTTACATTCCAAAACAAGTGTCATCTACGTACATTTGTATTTCTTTTGTGTCAAGACAACATAGGAAACCAAACCTCTGATAATCACAACACAACCCCCACCCCTTATCCACCAGCCACTGAATGTTTATCTCTAGATCTGAATGTGCTTTGTGTATTTTCCAAGCAATGGATTCACGATATTAATTGACCTTTTATTATTTGTTTATTGATTATGGTGTGTGTGTGGGGGGGGGTGTTTATGTGTTTATTACGCATAGATCATACAATCAATTAGTCTACCGGTCCTTATTCCTGATGATGATGGCATATTGTTGATACATCTAATTGATTTATTGTTTGCGTTTCGATATTTTAGACAGAATGAATTATTTCGTGCATTTAGGTAGGTATTCTTTTAAAAATGCCATTACATATTGTTGACATGTTTGTAAACTCACAGACGAAAGATTCCGCGTGAGGCAATCGATTGGCGTCAGAATACAATACTATTGTTCATTGTGCGTAGTTAACCTATTATTCTTTATTCTACACAAAACGAAGTTTCCATACTCTCGAAACTGAAATAAATTTAGACATTATAATATTCATAGGTACGTGAAGTAGTAGAACTAAAGATTTCATTATGAAACGGAATCGATGTCTGTTATTCGTTTGTTGTCTCAATACTTGGATATCCATAATAACTATCCAAACGAGTTTTCTCAAATGGTTGATACTACGTCATATTCTGTCGTCATATTGAGGTATATTTGAGGTTTGAATCTTTCAATGTGACAAAATTATGAAGTTCACCTAGAATTCTACGAGCGGCTAGAGACAGAAGGTGCTCCAGGCGGCGTTGGGCGTGCGCATAAGTTTTATTGGGCAGCCTAAGGAATAAAACTCTCTATGGGTAGACAAAGTCGAACTGGCGAAAATTAAAACTGGGCAACTTAAAAAAATAACTCTATGGTTAGGCAGAATTAAAACTTGTAAAAATTTCTAATAAAAAAGGACCACCCCGGCCGGAATCGAACCGGTGACCCCTAACACCGTAAGCCAATGCACTGTCCATTGCGCCACCAGGACGGCGATACTGAAAGCCGTTCGTAACCACTAAACTAGCAAATGGGCGAAGATTTCAACAAGACGCAATGTCGCTCGTCATACCTGCAGCATTACCTACGAACCTAATACTATCTGTGATCGCGATGGCAATCGGCGTGCCGCGATGGCGATGTTTCGGGTTATTGATGATCTACACAGCATCCCTCGACCTCTCATTTGAATATATATACTGGAAGGTATCATCGCTTACACAAATTAAAAAAGGATGATGTGAAAAAAAAGTTTTTCTAGGATCGGGAATCGAACCCGTTATGCAGGAACACAAGCCAGCTGCCTCCGATAATTCAGCTATTCAGGCCGACAGGGTATGGAGTTGACAGCGAAGCTGCTGTGTTGGTAGATGAAGGGGAAGAGCGGAACGCTTAATATTGATAATTTTTCCACTTCCGGTTTGAAAATTTTGTTTTTTCTTGAAGTGGAGTGTCTAGCAATACATTGTCTTTAATGTTGCCAAATTTCAAAACTGTCGATGGACCCGTTTGACTTTTGAAAAAAATTAAAATTTAAAATTGGATAAATTCACTTCCGGTCAAAATATTTCATATTTTCTTTCAGAAGTACGCGTGAGAAGGGGGACTCTATGTGTCTACCAAATTTCAACTCTCTAGACCAAACCGTGCAATCTGTAGAAAAGGGCAAGCAAAACGACGTGCCTAGCCAGCCAGCCAGCCAACATGAAAGTCAATCCTTGCATGTTTGAGGCCCAAAATTCACCCCAAAGGGATGAACGCAGCACTTTGATATTTGGTTAGGTGTTGTCAGGTGGCTAAATATACCCGATAACCATGATTTTCAACTTTCATTTCTCACTGCATGTATGCCTGTCGACACCTCGTTTCGACCACTTAAGCCGTTGCGGTATAAGTCTCTGGTAGTAGCTCGCACGTTGTATGAGAGCGGTGCTTGGCAGCGTCGAGCTAGCGCCCGACTAGATAAGACTTCTCAAGTGTCATGCTTGAGAAGCAAATGACATCATTACAAATTCAAAACGTTTGGAAATAAAACCGAATCTGAAACCTCTGAAACTATACAAACCTGAAGATTTTTTTGTCTCTGGACGCGTGGCTCACTATGCAGTTGTTACATACACCCCCCCCCCCCCCCCCCCCCCCTAAAAAAATAACGTTTAAATAAATACAAAAAAATGCTTAAACTCAATATCAATTTAGAATGTACAGCACCCTGGAGTTGAAATCTTGCACGTATCTGTCCGTTATACAATACCTTTGCTATTAACTTTTAAGCTTCAACTCTCCCCTCCGAGCTTAATGACAATAATATGACAATATGAGCTAATATGACAGAGGGAAGCACGGAGAAGATAGAACAGCTTTGGGTCACTTACTCTGGTGTTGTCAAGACTGTGTTGATTGCGTCTGTAACCGTCTCATTTGTGATGCTGAGGAACGGAAGAAGATATCCGTATCCAGCCTGTACAGCCTGGTTCATGTTTGTGTGCTGGTCACCAAAGATTGGAATGCCGATCACTGGTTTGCCGTGGTACATCGCCTCCTGTGTGCTGAGCAGTCCTCCGTGGGTTATAAATAACTTCACATTGGGATGCGCTGGAAAAACAAATCGCATATTTATTTTTATTTTTTGACAATTCAATTGCGCAATTGGATCATAGAATTGGATAATAGCAATTTTAATTGTCCTTGCAAACCCTCATTTGGAGCTGACAATCCTCAAGTTTCATATGTATATTCAATTTTAAACTTCGCTACTTCCAAACTGTGTTGTATGTAACTAACTACTGAAGCTAAAAATTAATTTAATTGAAATTGCAGAATCAAATTGAATTTTGTTTCATACCCAACAAATCAGCCTGAGGCAGCCACTTTCCAAGCTTCACATTCTTGGATTGTCCTGGTAAAACGTCGTCCTCCCATTTCCACAAAACCTTCTGTTTCAATGCGCCGAATGCTTGTAGAAGTGCATCGCTTGTTTCTGGTGGTAGCTCGGAGCTTTTCAAGTTGGAGCCCATACTGAAGTAGATAACTCCATCTTTAGCAGAGTCAAGGAATTCTTGTAGATCCTGAAAAGTGACGAAGAAATAAAATAATCGGCATCTCCTTTGACACTTTGGGTGGTCCTAGAAGATCATGTGCAGGAGCTCTTACGGTTGGTAGTTTCTTGGGTGGTTTGATGTGCATTCCTCCGACTTCAATAATATTTGGCACATATGGTCGAGGAGATCTCAGACTAACATGGTTATTCAACAACAGCAGAGATGTTTTTCTTTCTAGTTCGGTAATGTGTGGTACAGGTCCCACTCCAGTTCCTTGAAACTGTTCCTGCATGATACTATTTTGAGCGGGAATGTACATGATTCTTCTCATCAGTTTCATTAGCAATCCAGTGATTGTGTTGTGCAAACGTTCCAAAAATGTCATGTGATCTCCGTAGTTCAGTTGAAAGTCCGGTATGTAAGAATAGAAGTGTGGATTACCGACAAAGTCTCCCATCCATTCAGCTCCTCCAAATGGACACACTTGAATAATTGGTACTTGAAACTTGTGAGCAAATCCAAGAACACACTCGTTGAAGAACGCTTCAGTAATGAGCACATCAAATGTGTCCGTATTTGTCTTGATGAATTCTTGAATAATGGGTTTGGAAAAAACTCTACTACACATACCCTTACTGGATCCAAATATCATCATTGCTATGGCTAATACGCTACTCTGTCCCATTGTAAACATGCTCCTTTTTCCTGAAACACAAATGTCTTGATGAATACTTACAACTTTGATTCACTGCCGAAGGATTTCTAACCTGCCATTATTTGGAGTGTGACCATCTCGTTGAATTTAGACAATACTGATATTGGAATGATCATGTTGCAAAGCATACATTGCTTTTTAAAAGCGGACACCTACACATTTTTTGAAAGTTTGATCTCATAAAAGTTTGACCGGTTATTTTGCATGCATGCTATGAATTTGAAAACTCAGTTTATTTAATACATAGAAAACAGTTCCTAACATTTAGGAAATTCTTAAAATTGGTCCATCGCTTTTGAAAACACAAGCTATGAGCGGTATTCAAATTGCACTTATTTGCAAAATATAAGTCATTACTCTCAATAAAAAAAAACGCTTTCAAATGCATATTTATTCTGTAGAACTTTGTCGTTCAACATCACATCACGGGTTCGAATCACACTCGAGGAAAATCTTTTCATATTGCACTTGTTCTTTATTCACGTCTTACTTGTTTTAATTCCCGTGACATCTTCTAGCTTGATATCGAGATCAATCTGCCTGATGTTTTTCGGCCCATTCTTCTGCGCCACGGCAGTGATAAGGGTTATGTCATGACCCTTGGCTGCTAGTCCGTTGATTAGAGAGTTGAGGACTGTCAAGTGACTGGCAGCTGGGAAGGGGAACACGGCTAAGATTCTTCCAGCATCAGAAACATTTGACAAACTAGCCAATAGCAGCAAGCCAGCTACCACGCACTGCAAATAACAGAAATCAACAATCAACATACTACAAGCACGAAGTGCCCCTGAACGTGGATTGTGAGATAATCCAGAATTCACTGTAAATGAGATTCATTTTTTTACTAAGTATTTGAAATGTTATTTTTCCATTGAGGGGATGCTATTAGATTAATACTAGGAAAACGCTCAGTGTAACGCGTTGATGAGCGAGCACGGGTAAGTGCAAATTCTCGAACCGGAAATGCGTACACAACGCTCAGAAAACATATACATCCATATTGAATTGATGATTCACTCAATCAACATAAAAGTATCTGCTTTTCATTGAAACGTGAAAATAGCATCTAAGCACTGTGATACCTCAAGCAAATCAGATTCTTTTTTGTCTGGGGCTTAACGTCGCACTGTTCTGCAGCGAGGCTAATGGCAACGGATGAACTATTATGATGATGATTGGGAGATGATGGTGAAGAGTGGGTTAGGATGGAAGGTGAGAAGGAGGCGGTTGTGGCCTATTAGTAAGGTAGCTTCCCAGCATTTGCCTGTCGACTGAGGGAATACTACGAAAAAACCCCAGTCAGGAAGGACCAGACGGCCGCGGGAATCGAACCCGGGGCCTCCGGAATACAAGTTCAGAGCGTTACCACTCAGCCAAACTGTTCCCTAAACAGATTCATGTTGCAGTGGAAAAACAGTAATTTATTAATTATTTCGATACTTCATTTCTGACAGTTATCAAAAATATCAATAAGTGCACACGTTCTTAACTGATTGGGATGAAAATTTGTAAAATAAGAGACATTGTTGGTGCAAAATATGAGTTTGATCAGATTTATCGAAGACCATTTTCATTTTTCAACCTATCAGGAGATATTTAGTTAAATTTTAACCAATGAACGGATTTCAAAAAAAATAGAGTCTGCAAACAGAGAAGGTTGTTTTTACATGTGTGCAAAATTTCAGATCGATCGGTGTAACGGTGCAACTTCCATTGCTCCATTTAGCAGCAAAAAACACAAAAAAACACAAAAAACAGAGGTCTGTGTCAAAAGAGTCAATAGGAGTCTCTCGCTTCGCTCGCTCAATTAATATCTTTATTGACAGTGCAATACATAAACACACACAAACAACACAAAACAACATTCTATTTCAAAGATATATTATTAGGTAGGTATCAAAGATGTGCATACTGCGAGTGCGGATCATGACATTGTGAGGTGAAAGCTCCTAAATCTGAGAATGTGTAATAACTTAAGTGCATTGCATCCTTCATTTCATTCTTTATTACTAGAAAAACGCTCGGTGTAACACGTTGATGAGCGAGCATCGAAACGCGCAACATCTCCAATCGGAATATCGTAACGCACAGAAAACATAATATACATACAAAGTGAATTGAAATGCGATCCACTCGATCAAAATAAAATTACCTGGTCTTCATTGAAACTGAGAATAGATATTTATACACTCTGATCCATAAAGAAAATAAGTTCTAAGTTGCACTTAGATCTAACTAACTATCGAAGAACAAAAAATTAAAAAAAGATTATGACCAATTTGATATCATCCACTTGTCGCCGTCTAAAAGTCAAACTCAATTATATGTTTAGAATGTAGGTTTCTTTCCTCAATTATATGTTTTTTTTAAATTTATACAAAAATAATTCAAACAAATACAAAACTGTGGACGCAGCCACAAAGCCCCATTCGGGCCTTGAATATGGTAAATAATCAATACATAATATAATTAACATAAGTATAAAAGGAACACATTCTAAACATTACACATATTACTTGTAATTCGATACAAGTAAAAATAATACCTAAGTAAATATCCCTTTTACAACCAGGTAGTATTCAATTTTTTTCTGCAGATTTTTCGAATTCATAGTATTCTCCTTTTAAAGAAATTAATATTAATCGTGGTAAAAGTACTACTTACAATTCGTGTCATCCTGAGCCTCCTACACTCCGGTCGATTGCAACTTTAGAGATAATAGTGCATCGTGATTGATAACATTTACTACATAAAAATCCTGTGTTACATGACTTGAGATATCAAAAGTAAATGAATGAGTTGATATAATTGTTTTTTATCACCCTATTTGTTGAACTGTTATCGACGGATCAAAGAAATTCTACATATTTTCTTGTTATGTAAAAGCATAATGCAACATGACATTTTCTCCACGTGGTGATTTTATTGTAGAAGACGATACTGAATCTGAAAAATGGTTGGTCCCAATGATCATGCAATATTTGGCTTCAACCAATCCACGGAATTTAAAAAAAAAAATAGTCTGCAAACCCCTGAGATACAATTGTGTGCAAAATTCGACTATTCGACACTAAAAGTTGCAAAACGCCACCTAGCGGAAAAAGTTAGCATCTATACCACGAGTTCTGCGCATTCAGGCAAGTCATTTAGATGTTAATCGTAACGAGTTCAGTAAAAGTTATAATTACATCGCGAAATAACAGAAATTGATGAATACCTTAGTGTCAACAATCAAATACAATCGGCATATTTCATTACAGCACACATTCATTCAAATTCTTGTGAAAACGATATGTCTATTCACCAAAAATCACCATTTGACAGATGCAAATTGTTTTTCTCACGGCCTTCTGAACACACATTTTTCTTGACGCATCGTTCAAACAACTGCAATCTGTCAAATGCTGCTTTTGGTGAATAGACAACTCGTTTTCACAAGAATTTGAATGAATGTGTGCTGTAATGAAATATGCCAATTGTATTTGATTGTTGACACTGAGGTAAGCATCAATTTATGTTATTTCGCGATGTATTTATAACTTTTTACTGAACTCGTTACGATTGACATCTAAGTGACTTGTATGTTAAAGTACGTACGCGCTGGGATTGTACTCGCGGGAGCGTCCATATTATATTTACTAGCGCACTCTCTAGGTACTTTTAGTGTCGAATCTAGTGGAGCGGTCGCTCCACGCCAGCCAAGTCGTACGGCGCGCGCACACTCTCATATAAAGGCTGGAGCAAACCCACTTTTACTGTAAGCATCAAAGTGGCATTTTCGGCCTACTGGATCTTAAAATTGAGAAATCTCACATTGTTGCGAAATATCTTAATTTCGAGCTATGGCCCACCCTACAACATATACCAAATTTGGGAACAATAGGTTACGCCCTTTGCGCGCTAGAGGGCCGTGAAAACAGTGTTTTAGGGCGGTTTTCATAATCAGTAATCATAGTAGTAGGCTGGAGCTAAAATCCGGTAAACAGGCCACAGCCTAAACGGCTGAACCGATTGATCTCACATTTTTACCACGTGTGCACTTTTGGCGTCTGATTTAACCTTGTCCCCATGAATTTTTTGTGCCGCCATTTTGAAACCGGAAGTGACGTCATATCTCGTCAACGGTTGGACCGATCGGAACGAAATTTGCGCCAATCGTTTCAGACGGTCATCTATATGGATTATCAATATCAAAAGACTGAACATTATTTTAAATAAACCGGAAATGACGTCATGAAATTTAATATACATCGATTTGCATTTCAGCAACAACTGTTGATCCGATTGTCTTGATATTTATGTAACGTTTGTACTTTTGATATTTCATTTGACTTGTTATAAAACCAACCGGAAGCCGCCATTTTGAAACCGGAAGTGACATCATGTCTCAAAAACGGCTAAACAGATTAGAACAAAACCAGCGCTAAACGATTTAGACGGTCAACTTTATGTAATCAGTAATATTTGATGATTCAAATATCGAAACCGGAAATGACGTCACACATTTTATGACCTATACCGGAAATGACGTCATAAATATGCTAAATGACGCTAAATTCACCACTTTATACTTTAAAATAGATATAAGTAAACGTACTTTGTAAATAATTATAAATTCAAGGTTGCAGTGTTCTCGGCGGCCATTTTTAAAACCGGAAGTGACGTCATATATCGTAAACGGTTGTACCGATTGCAACCTAAGTTTGGAAATGTGTTGGACTAATAATTATGAATTCAAGACGACATTATTTTCGGCCGCCATTGTTAAAACCGGAAGTGACGTCAAATATCGAAAATGGCTGTACCGATTGCAATCAAATTTTGGAAATGTGTTGTACTAATAATTATGAATTCAAGACGACATTATTTTCGGCCGCCATTGTTAAAACCGGAAGTGACGTCATATATCGAAAATGGCTGTACCGATTGCAACCAAATTTTGGAAATGTGTTGTACTAATAATTATGAATTCAAGACGACATTATTTTCGGCCGCCATTGTTAAAACCGGAAGTGACGTCATATATCAAAAACGGCTGTACCGATTGCAACCAAATTTTGGAAATGTGTAGGAGTAATAATTATGAATTCAAGACGACATTATTTTCGGCCGCCATTGCTAAAACCGGAAGTGACGTCATATATCGAAAACGGCTGGACCGATTGTAACGAAACTTAAAGCTATTCTTCTTGGATAATTATTTTAATCTTATATACCAAACGCAACTTTTCTAAGTATCCAAATCGGCATAGGCGTATTTTTTTAAAGAAATAAGTTCTTGCACGGACACAAGCTGTGCTACAAGCTGTATGAATAAACTAACAAAAGAAGTGATATCCCAGAAAAAAACACTCCGTGTAAAAAAGGCAGCCAAGTCTCTTTACTTTAAAAAAATTCAACACCGAAAAGGAGTGATATCAAAAATGGAGCCAAGTCAATGACATTTCCAAATATTTAATCGTATCTTTGAAATAAAAGTATAAACACCGAGAAATACTTTACAAAAGGACTTGGCGCATCGTTTTTTTAAAGACATTTTTCTATTCATAAGCATGTGCCATTTATATACAACCGTCATTTTGAATGTTAAGAATAATAGGGAAACATCTTTCAATTAGGTACATATTATACATACCTTCTGTAAAATATTTTCTATATGAATATATACGCTATGAAACTTGTTGTCTATGCTTTCTATAAATATACACAATAGTTATCTTCGTAATATTGTTTCGTGGTGAATATAATTAAGTCTCATGCGTTATACCTTCTCATCATGTAACAATTTCTATTAATACACATTTTATAAAAATACATTTCACAAAGAAGACAGTCATATTGAATTTCTATTAAAAAATTTAACTTTATACACTTGACACTTCAAAAATATATAATTGTGTTCCATTAGTTAGTAATTATTTGACAACGTTTCATGATTTCCTTCAGTCAAGATCAAATTATGAAAAGATACCAGTCTAATATCGCCATATTAACAGTACTGCAAGAATATGTATGAGCCCACTTCCAATTGATATGAAGGGATGTGTGTTGTGAAAAATATCCGACCGAACCGGGGCACGAACTTGGGACCTCTCACTTGCCGGGCGAGAGCTCTACCAACTGAGCTACCCGATCGGACGGGCGGACATTAGACACAACACACTGATGAGGATCCTGACTCCTGACTCCATGGAAGTTTTCCAAAGAAACCTACATTCTCACCACTTCCAATTGTTATGTAATTCTTTCACCCTTATATTACTTATATATTACAGCATAAAATCATGCTTCTATCGCCATTGACAAAACTATAAAATAGTCATTACTAAAAGTAGCTTGATTCATAGATTCTGGCTCTAATAGAAAGAGGAAAATGTACCTACTTGTAAATTTCTTTCCACTTTTAGGATAGAATGATGTCTTTAAAAAAACGATGCGCCAAGTCCTTTTGTAAAGTATTTCTCGGTGTTTATACTTTTATTTCAAAGATACGATTAAATATTTGGAAATGTCATTGACTTGGCTCCTTTTTTGATATCACTCCTTTTCGGTGTTGAATTTTTTTAAAGTAAAGAGACTTGGCTGCCTTTTTTACACGGAGTGTTTTTTTCTGGGTAATAAGCTACTGCAGCACATCACCACCTCTTCCACCTGGGGGCCAATTCTTGAGATTCACGTTTTGAAACCGTTTTACGTTTACATGTTATAAAACTGGAAACAGTTGACAACTATCGGCTAGCCTTCACCTTTTTTGGTTTTAAACAATGAAACCGTGACACGGTTTCAAAACGTGAATCTCAGGAATTGGCCCCCAGGGCCAGCTTCCAATCCAGTCTCAATGCCTTCCTCCTCCAAAACTCATTTTACAGCCTCCAGGAATTTCTAGATTCATAACTGTACCAACACTGCAGTGTCAATCATCTTGTACCATCATCTTTAGTTTTATTTTATTAGTCTTAGTTCTATTTTTTATATTAGTTTTATTATTATTAATTTTTATTAGTTTTATTATTAACTGTGTGTATTATTAACTGACTTGTAAATATTTCTGACTTTGTTATAACCTGTACCTACATTCTTATATTATCTTACTCAACAACAGACGATACCCATACATGTATTATGTACTTGTCCATGGGATGATAATAAAATACAATACAAATACAATACAGTACAAGGTCGGCGTGTTGAGCCTTTACCTTAAGGAGTACATACCTTTAGGTATCAACATAAGTATAAAATTACTTTTAAAATTACTATGTCCAGGTCCTGCAAGACTTGCAGCGACAATACGTCGGTCTTGAGTTGGCCTTGGACCACCATCCACTACGTCCGCTGACACTGGACAACATCGGCAGCAGCGAGGAGTCGGACAACATGTCCACATCGGCCGACGATGCCATGTCGGACCTGATAGCCGACGCCAAGCTGGACAATGATGATGCCAGCTCGGGCGATGGACTGCGCTCGCCACGCAGTGTCACCTCTTTCTCGGCAGTCTCGGTGAGATTATAGCTATTTAAACATTATTGATACTCACTTTTTATAATGGGTCATTTATTACAATGCTCTTTGTGGTAGGGTTGGCAGTTATTCTTGAATTGACACATGATGTGGTTTATGAATATGAATGCGTTATACGTGTACACTTACAAATTTGATTGATTCACCTACTCCACTTAGATTTCCCATTGTAAAGTGCAATTTCACCATCACAGTAATTTAATTTTTAAGTTTGTATTGCTTTTATTTTTAATATTAGGTAGGTACCTAACCTTCAAGTGTGCTGACTTTAAAAACTGGACAGTAAAATTGAACAGAAATTAGCAGAAATTGAAAAAAAGATTAGTCAATTTTGACCGATGTTTTGTAGAAAACTCATTCCTTTTTATCTCCTTGTCTTCAGCGGTATTATTCTTGACTTGATACTTCTACTGACCAAAACCTTCATTACCTACATTTGAGAGTTTTTTGTCATCATCACTCTGTGTTTGGTAACTTTGTGGTGATAACAAATTGTTGTGTATTCTCTTGCAGAGTGCAGACGGATTGAATTCTCCTCACCCCGATTTATGCGGCGAGTTTGTGTTTCTGAGTTCGTACTTGCTACGTGGCGTGGGAAGCGCTACACATTACGAGTACGAAGTGCAGGTCTTCTGCTCAACCAGTGAGCACTGGAGCTTACTGCGGCGCTACAAGCGCTTCAGAGAACTTCACCACACCATGCAACTTAGATATGGCACACCGGTTAGTTTTTTACATAGCTTTCCATGGCTGTGGAATCTGAAATGAGTGAAATAGACACTTTTTTAGCTACAAGCAGAGCTACCTAATTAGAAAGTGTATACGTAGTTAGGTCTATTGAAACTACTTGACATTGTGAATACCAAAACTTGTATTTTTTTAGATTTTATTACTTATTGGAAAAGTTTAGAATAGGGAGATAAACTAATAACTATAAATGAATAAGGTCTGCTGGGGAAAATTTCCTATAGGTAGGTACCTACACGTTTTTACTCATCTTATCGAAATTTTTTATTGCATAGCAACCATTGTTGTGAACTTTTAAATGAATACATTTACAAATGCCAACTGAAGAGACTAGAAATGTACTGGAATTACCCCTGCTACTTTCAACTGCTATAATATTTAGAAATCAAGAAAATTACCATCGCACTGTGAATGACACATTTGACGTGGTTTGATGCAAAACCTAGCCATTTCCACTTAGCGTAGTTGGGAGAAAAAAGGAATAACCAATCTCATTTCCTATACAAAAAGCCTGCGAAATCAGTTTTCAATCCACGTTTTGAAAGGGAAGAAATGTTTTCTTGCTCTTTACATTGTACTTGGAAGATGGAGAAATGAAAACTTACATAAATCATATCTAACTCAATAATTATTATTTTGGAGATGGCTAGTTTTTGCATGTAACCCAGGGGTCGGCAACCCGCGGCTCCGGAGCGCTCTTGAATGGCTCTTTATAATTTAAATAATGACCTGGAATCGAAAAATTTTAAAATTCGTATAAAAAACGCCATGCGGGGCAACAATTGGAAGGTTATTAGATTCAGTTTGTTAATTTTCGAGTCCCAGAAACAAAATTAAATTGTTGAAATCCTAAAAAAACGCCCTGCGGGGCAACAATTGGATGGTTATTTGTTTCACTTTGTTCATTTTAGTGTCCCAGAATCACTTTTAAATGGATGAAATTCTAAAGAACGCCCTGCGGGGCAAAAACTGGGGGGCTTCGTCAAAATATCAAAATAAACTAGTAATTCACATTTTTATTTTCGATGTAATCTACTGCGGCTCCCATTATTATCTAATTTATTAATTTTTGGGAAATTGGCTCCTTCACCAAAAAAGGTTGCCGACCCCTGATCTAACCCCCTCATTTAACTTCTCGATAGCTATATGAAGTAGGTACACTCGGCAGTCGGCACAACTAAAATAGATCGTTCAATAAATCTGATTGACTGAAAAATGTTTGATCTCACAATCAGAAGACAGTCCAAGCAATATCCTTGTCTCACTGTAGTATGTGATCTCACATTTCAATGATATAACACGCTTTGATTGGTATGGAACATGACCAGCAGTCATTCAAATTTGTTCACCGATCAGTTTTTGTTGTGCCAAGTGTACCTACTTGGTCGACAAGTTGAAGGACTGGCCCTTGGTCTGTTTTTGTTTGCTTGTTGTAACCAATACCAGAAGTATGAAATATGCTTGTAAAGTAATGGGATCTTGAGAGGTGTAAAGAATATTATTTTAGTAATTATGAGATGGAATAACTCATAACTTGTATGACTTTGTTCTTTCTTTTGTTAGTTGCATATTTTGATCTGTTTTGTGCCAATGGAAACAGTGCACTTACTTCGTTCGAACATCTGTTTCAGGTTGGAATCTTGCCATTCCCTGGCAAAGTATTCTTTTCGAACAAGGAGTCTGTCGCCCAGCGCCGCAGAATAGAACTTGAAAGATATCTTCGCAGCCTCATCAAGACATGCTCATCCATTCCCTCCTGTCCACTGTACAGTTGTCGTGACAACATCACCAAGATGGCGCTGCTTGAGTTCTCGGCCTTCTTCCGCAAGGGTATTTTCGAGACGGGCAAGTACGGCACAAGCTAAACACATTTAGTGTGAGTTCCTTCCAAGTGGTACAGCACAGACACTTTTTCCCCATTTAATACTTTTGACTCAATTCAAATATCTGTAAATTCTGTAGAAAATAATTAGGTACCTACCTAATTGTTGGAATTTCTGATTTCCCTTTCCAAAACTTGGTTTTGTATCTTGTTAGTTGTTACCTATTCAAATCAGAGCCCTCTGACATTTCGTGATGAAACATGGCTATGATTCAAGCTGTTGTTAAGTAATGTTAACAATAATGATGTAAGGAAAGTTATTCAAATTTATGCTTCTATATTCACTTGATGAGTCTACTTCTAGTTGTCGTTGTAGATATTCAGTTGTATGGAGTATAAAATTAATACCAAATTGAAAATTCTCAGCTGTCCACATAATTGGTTTTATTTGGGAATGAGAAACTGATGAGGATAAAATGTCTGTGATGTTATTATGTAGTATTATTATCAAACGTACATTCATAGAAACAGACATGCATCCGTCTGCGCAGGTTTGTTTTCAGTTTGTTACTGTTACCTGGTGAACAAACATGTCCTTCAGACTGCGCACATTTGCTCAGTTTGTTGACTGTTACCGGACATCTTCATCAATGTGTTAAAATGAAGAGTTGATGTTGAAATTGTACAATCTGACACATTAAAAGTGTGATATTTCCAAAATATTATCTTCCATATTAGATAACTAAAACTACTAATTAATTAGGTGCATAAAGCGGCGTTCACATAGGTAAGCGCAACAAGCATTTTTTATATTGACCGATCACAAGGCCGCCGCGAGCAGTTACTGTACTTGTTAATTGGTTTAGAAAAACGCATAACACAAAACCGCTCTTATGACAACGCCATATTACAAAATAGTATTAGTATTATAGAAGAGTTAAAAAGCCAAAATTATTTGTGAGATTAGTTTAAAAATATCTCGGCTGCATTTCATCATGTCTGGCTATGCCTTTAGTGTTTTTTTAGCACTTTTGAAGCCAATCTTGTTATGTAATAACTAATAAATGTTATGAATGATGATTCAATCAGTCTATAATCAGGGAGTAAAGTATAAATGATAAATAAAGACCACACCCTCTCTTACTAGGTAAGAGGGATTGTGAAATATGAGTGCCATTCAGTTGGCTGCTTTGTGAAAGAAAATAATCATAGATTTGACTTTCTAGTATCGTATTTTAAGACCAGCTTTTAGTTATTTTATTTGGAGTTGATATTAATTAAAAATTACATTAATGACTGGCTTGTTCACTCAAAATCAAGATTTTTTGAAAACGGTCGATCTACGCAGATACATATAATTATTTTTATTTTTTACCTACTGTATTGAAATGAATGTGGTTGAACATGTTGTACCATACCTCTGTACTTACATTAGGCTTGTATTTCACTGGGATTGGCTGGACCATGGCATAATTGTTACGCCAAACGAGACGCGTGTCATTTTCTAAATTGATTTGTCAATCCAAGTGAAATTCAGGTCTTACAATTTGCATTAATTACAAATAAGTTGGTACGGTATGAAGGTTGCAGCATTGCAACATTTGTATTTCATTTTTTTGAACTTCATACCATGTACCTACCTATATACGTGAACCTATGCAATAATTTTTCTACAACTTTGTTTTACTTCTGTGTTTGGCAGTTATATTTCATACCTATTATTATAATCACCATGATATTGAGATTTGCTTTAAAAGTCCTGTAAGACTTCACCTTACCTATATTATTTGATAATTAGATGTACTATATTTGATCATTTCACGACTACCTACTCTAAAACTAGGCTACTACGGAATTTGGGTGGATGGATTGACTTCAAATTTTCACAGCAAAGAGATAAAGAGTAACTCTAGGTCTGTTCATTTACCCTGCCAAAACCTGCCGCAAGCTGCCACAAGCTACACCTCATCGGGATGATGTGCAGAAGGCAGTGGTTCATTTGGGGGCGGACAAGGGCGGACGCTCAACCCTCCCTCTTTTTTCAGGGTGGATGCTGTACGCCCACTTATTTTTCATAGAAGTAAAAAAATTCTTAACATTGTGTACAAATCGCGTAGAAAGGCACCAAATTTGGTCCTGAAATTCAAAACTTTCCCGGGGTTGTGCATCCCGAACCCGCATTATGTTGGGGTCCTCCCACCAATTCCCCCCATTGTTTTCATAAGCAAATATGTTTCCCTGGCATCGCTGAGCATCCGCCTACTTCTTATTTTAAAAATTAACCACCGGAAGAAAGTGAAAGGTTTTGGTTGTTGTTGGTAGTTTTGGCAGGGTAAACGAACAGACCTCTGTCCATATTCTGTCTCTGTCCTCTGTCCATAGTGTCCATATTTAGAAAATTTAAAAAAAAGTACTTCTGTTGCAGAGGGTCTAAATGAAGTAATACATATACTCTTTTTGCACCTGTCCAAAACAACAAACAAAAGATAAACTATTTGAGACCATAGAGACACACATCTACTCTTTATCTTTTACCTGTAAAAGTTTGATAACAATCGGACAAGCGGTTATTAAAAAACCAGGGGCCGCCTAGAGTAGGTACGTGCTGTAGAAATAAATATTTCACTAAGTACTACCGACTCTTGACTGCCATTAAGAGAATGTGGTCAATAATCAAACATATGTCTGGTCATGTAACAGTCAGAGTCGAAGTAGAGGTATATTAATTAATAATTATGTGCCACTTTTGTTACATTAACTTGACCTGTAATTGGAAGACTGTGGCGTGCAATTTGGGAGACTGAAATTTTATATTAATTGTTAATTTATTGATTTTCAATTCTCGAATATAATTTTATAAACATGTCCGAGAGAGTCCTTGTGCATACAATTCAATTTCATAGGTCGTTTGACCTGGATAATAACCTCGTATGTAAGCACTTGTAAAGGACAGTAAGAGGGATTGTATTCTAAGGACTACATACATGGATTTTCTTATATGAAAGAAGATCACAAAGAATCAAATTGTTGTCTCTGAAATTATTTCTGGAATACTTTTTCGATTTGAATGCCCATTAACTAGTACATAAACAAACAATATAAGCGTGTATATATAATCATATGATACCATCATGTGAGCCAAAATCTTGGTATAATTATAAATTAATAAAATTAAAAATCGAAGAACTCACTGGAACCATGATGAATGTCAAATCTTCAATTAGTGTTCTATATGCCCCAACAACAAGAATTCAAGAAGATGTGACCTTCATCTTTGTTCCGGTAAACTCTTCGATTATTAAAAAAAGAAGTTTTATAAAATAAATAATAGTCATGGCGTCTGTTTGTAATCTCAATGCCATTTTATCTTAATTAGTTTCTCTTCTTGTCATGCGCATTGGCCTTCTTCTTGGGCAGACAACATCTGACCAGTGTTCTGAGCATTAGGAAGACAAGTGCTAGGACAAGCAACGTGCCACCTCCGAGGACTGCCAGGACATCTAGGAGGTAGTATTGGTACCACGCCAGGTCGAGTGCTGCTGAGCGCATGTGGTACGCGCCTTTGTGTCGCATCACGTACTCGGACCAGAACACAGCCGTCTCCAGTGGCGTACGTGGTGTATCACGGAAGATGCGGGATATCCTCTCGGCGCTCTCCTTGTATCTAACAGAAGAGAAGTCAATAATGTTTCATTCAATTGCATTGAATTTGACTACTATAAAAATCAATTTCTATAAATTAGATTTACATTTACTACCTAAAATATCATCGGGAACTGTCTAATCTAAATTTCTCTGAAATTTATATTATCATTTTTATATTTCCTTGTAAGCCCTTACTGTGGTTCTGTCAAGACTGTGTTGATTGCTTTCGAAACAGTCTCGGTTGTGATGCTTTCTATTGGAAGAAGATATCCGTAGCCAGACTGCACAGCTTGGTTCATGTTCATCTTTTGATCTCCGAAGATGGGGATTCCGATCACTGGTTTGCCGTGGTACAATGACTCCTGTGTGCTGAGCAAACCTCCGTGGGTTATAAATATCTTCACATAGGGATGCGCTGGAACAAAAACTAGGTATTCATTTCCCTTATTTATTTAGCAAGTGTCTTCGTCCTACACCCGGGAAAATATTTTGTTTGTTTGGATGTTAATTTTTTTAGATTTTTGTTTCAAATCAAACTAGTCTCTGAGCAAGCTGAAAATTGGCATTAATTTTAAAACCAATCTCTAAATACTTCACACATGTTTTAACAAATACCTGTGATAATGATGTTCAAATTAATATGATCTGCACAGCAAGTAGGTAACTATCACATGTTGTCTATCTAGACTTTGTGGTCAAATAAACATACTAATTCTACAAAATTTGGTTTGACATTTACGGTATAAAACCATTTTATCAATTTTATTTTCTTGTCTACATTATTGCGTTGTCCCTCTTACGAGTCTAATAATATTACCAAGTCTGATATGCGATCTGTTTGGTAACATCTAAAAGGTAGCTATTTGATAACAGGTCATTTCTAAATTTAAAAAAGAACAGTATTTGGTAGATATAAGCATTTAAAAAAAGAATCATTAATGTACCTATAGAACATTGCTTGACAAGTAGGTAAGTTTCATATTTTTATTAAATTTTTGTTTCCTACCCAACAAGTCGGACTGAGGAAACCACTTGCCAAGTTTCACATTCTTGGGTTGTCCTGGTAAAACGTCGTCCTCCCATTTCCACAGAACCTTCTGTTTCAATGCACCGAATGCTTGTAGAAGTGCAGCTTTCTTTTCCGGCGCCAATTCAGAACTTTTCAGAATTGAGCCCATACTGAAGTAGATAACACCATCTTTAGCAGAGTCAAGGAACTGTTGTAAATCCTAAAAAATTACAAAAGAAACAGATTAACTGCCCATTCCTCATGCCTGTTCCATAAACTAGTGGCAAGAGTTCTTACTGCTGGTAGCGGTTTCGTTGGTTTGATGTGAACGCCTCCAACCTCGATGATATTTGGCATGTATGGTCTCGCATAATTCAAACTGACGTGATTGTTCAACAAGATAAGTGAAGTCTTCGTTTCCAATTCTCTAACATGCGGCAGAGGTCCAACACCAGCATCTCCAAAGTACTTCTGCATCATTCTATTCTGCTCTGGCATGTGGATGTATTTTCTTGCCAGTTTCTCATACATTCCAACGATTGAGTTGTGCAGTCGTTCGCAGAACGTCATATGTGTGCCATAGTTTAGTTGGAAGTTACTGATGTAAGCGTAAGAGAACGGATTGCCAACCGTTCCACCCGTTGATTCAAGTCCTCCGAAAGGGCATATTTGAATTGTGGGTATTTGGAATATGTGAGCAAATCCAAGTACACATTCATTAAAGAAATTTTCAGTGATAAGGACATCATATTGGTCAGTTGATGCAGTTTTCATGAATTCTTGAACTTGTGGTTTGGAAAGGAAGCTGTCACACATGGCTTTTCCTAACCCAAATAACATCAAGAGTTTTCCAAAACTGGTCGCTTCTCCCATTACAAAGAAGTTTGCTTTATCTGAAATAAAGTTGTAAAATAGGTAAAAATCATACTGGGGAATAATGTATATTGTGATTTGCGCATTATACAAAAATGTAATCTGTGTAACGTGGTAATTGTTAAAATTACACACTTGTAGGTCATAGAGTTGGTACCAAAGATCCTGGGTTTTACTTAAGGCCAGTCCAATTTTTCTGAGCTCTACTAAATTTAAACAGTTGTTTAGGACTATTGACATGTCTAACCAATGACTTTCCTCAATGACCACTATATAATATACCCATAATTCCATTTATTTTATTTTCGATTCGCATAAGAAATATTGAAAAAAAATCATAAATATTTTGCCTTCAAATTTAAACATTGAACATTCAGCGTTATCCCGCTCATCCATTGAAATATTAAATTATTTTCCTTTATGTTTTCTGCTATAAAAACTAAACAATATGATATCATAATTTGTTAACTCCGAAGTTAAACTCGTGTTTTATTCCTGTTTTGCATTGCTGTGAGTGACTTGCTTTTTTTTGTTTATGTTGTGTTCATATCCAAATTATATTGATTTATGGATTGATCCATTTGATTATGTTTTTTTGTAACTGTACTGCGGACAATAAAAATAAAACATATTAAAAATTCAAAGCAATGCTGAATGCTTAATGCTCTGCAAAATTTAAACAGTTGCTTATACTCGATTACCAAGGCATGCCAGGAACCAAAGACATTCCTAGAATAACCACTGTGAGTCCTGGCCATGGATACACCAGGAAGTGGATCCATAAAGAGAGATTTTACAGAATCCCAGAGATTTTGATTGAGATTTTGTTTAAAGTCTCGGGTTAATTAAACAAAATCTCAACAATATCTCTGGGATTCTGTAGAATCTCTCTTTGTGGATCCACTTCCAGTTCTTGTAGGATTTCGAGTCAATTTTGAGAAAAAAAAATTATCAAACTCAGAATTAATTAAGAATGAAGAATAGGGAATATGCACACATTTATTAAAGATTATATTTCAGAATAACAACATATTTGTTAGTAAACACACTATTTTCTTTTTCAGTCACACTCAAAAGAGTAAATTTTCATTCATTATGAAATCCAAAATCAGTTGACATTTTGGCCGGAAAACAGTATTTCTGACATTTCCTAACGATAGTGACATCATTTTATCAACCAACAATGCTGTTGCCATGATTACAATAAATTATGACATCACTCGTTAGGTAATGTCAGGATCACTATTTTCCCGCCAATATTTCCACTGAATTTATATGACATATTTATGAATGAAAATTTACACTTTTGAGTTGGAAAAGAGTGTGTTTTACTAATATTTATCTTGTTAATTTGAAAAATTCTACTTTAACCGCTTTAAAAAACTTTTGCATATTCCCTATTATGAATCAATTTCGAGACGTTTTGAAGTGTAGGTATTTTGCTTACAAATTTTCTCACTTGAGGTGTGAGTTGCGTGTACCCACCTTTCCCTGCAGGGCGTTTTTGATTTTGGACCCTTTGAAATCAAATTGAGACGTTTTCATATGCATTTTGTTCACAAATTTCAACAGGTCTCCACTCGTGCCCATAAAAGTTGAAATTATCTGCTTCTTATCAGCTTACCTAGTACATCAGCTGGCTGTATATTAAGGTTAATGAGTTTGATATTTTTCGATAGATTTTTCTGCGGCAGTACACTAATCACTGTTACATCGTGGCCTTTTTCAGCAAGTCCATTAACAACAGAAAATAGCACATTCAAGTGGCTAGTAGCAGACGAGGGAAATATGGCAAGAATCCTTCCAGCATCTGAGACACTGGCCAAACCAGCCAACAGCAGCACGGCCACAACCACTTTCTGCAAACAATGTGCATGTTAAACATTATTCTAATACTTGGAAAACGCTCAGTGTAACGCGTTGATAGATGAGCACCGATACGCTGCTACATCCCAACCGAACATTCCACTGAATCAAAATAGCAAACAACATTATTACTGATTTTCTATGCACCTTGCTTGCCATCTGAAACCTATGCACGCACCTTGCCATCGGTTCTTTTCAATCAAACTCTTCTGACTGCTATTTGAAAACTCAAAAATTGCATTAAATCTGTTAATGCTGAAATAATTGGGCTGAAAATATAAAAATATTAGATAAATCTGGGTTGGTCTTGATCGCCATGCAAAATTTGAACTTACCTAATCGGAAAATTTGATTTTCTTCCAATCGGATGATATTATTTAAACTTTAAACCAATTGGAGGATTTGGCGGCAATTGTCAAGGTTGACAAAATGTTGGTCATTGACCTTGCAAAATTAAAATTTGATCTGATCAACCAATCAGAAGATACAGTTTTAAAAATTTGTACTAATCAACGGATTTCGAAAAATGTGGGTCTGCACACCCCTATACACACACGGAGGGACGACGCGATCGGATAACACAATCCAACTCGTTGCGTCCGCGTCAATCATGACTTTATACCGACCGAAGTGTATTATACCTCACATTGACGCTCTTGTTGAGCTCAATGATGTAATTACATCATTGTTGAATGTTGATATAATCAATATTAAGCACATGTATAACGTCCAGCATAATGTCCAGATATTCGAAATTCTACTTACTACTACACTATACATACCATTTTCTTCTTGTGTTGGTGTGATTTGATGGAGAAACAGACAGCTATTCTCCAGCAATGGTCCGAGGGAAGACTGTTTAGATGTGTTTAGTAAAGGATCGATAAGCCTTGACAAGTGCACTATCATTATCATTATCATCTCATCGTCATACTTATATTAATCTACAGACAGTTGACCTTGAACAATGTGTGAAATCGCTCTGCAGCCGAGTACAAATGTCGGCTATTCAAACCTAAAATCACCTGTGGAATGCGTGTTTAAAAGACCAAAAAATACTAGATATTGCAGGTAACCACAGACTTCTTGACGCCTCGTTCAGAAGGCTGTGATCCAAACAAGTGTTTGTGTTATCTGTCAAACAAACATGCTGCTTTTGGTGAATACCTAAACATGATTTTCGAAAGAAAATGAATAAGTATGTGCTGTATACAGTATACACATATTCACGTACGTGTACAGTCACCTCCAAGTGTTCGTACTGTGTTTCTCATAAGAGCACAATGTATAAAACGGTAGGAACACTTGGAGGTGGGTGTACACGCTAAATTTGATTGAGTGAAAATCGTTCAAAAATGAGTTAAATCCACTCAAAAATGTTACGAAATTGTTCCTTTTTTGAGTGGATTTAAATCATTTTTGAGCGATTTTCAATCAATCAAATTCATTAGCATGTTCGTAAACATGTACTACTTGGCTAAAGTAAAAAACGGTATTTTAACGAAATAAATTGGCTGCCTGGTCAGATTCCTTTACAATCAGTCATTTGCTATGTCTACTAGAGTTGATGATGCGGTATGGCATATACTTCATCGCATGACGTCATAATATTTATATCAGCCAATACGTTTCTTTCGAATACTGTTTTTACATTTTGGCCAAGTGCACATCTTTCACTTAGCCGCAATAGCGAATCAAATCGAAGGCAGTCTGTTTCCGCTATTGGCTTGAAGCGAAAGATGTACGTGTACTATATCTCATTAGTCATTTTGAGAGTTACACAATCGCTCTACATGGCTTCTATTTTTTACTTTTACGTACCATTTTTCTTCTCGTGTGTTTGATATTGACGAGAAACAGTGAGAGTTCTTCTCTAACAGTGGTATGAGTGAAGACTAATATAGTTAGGGGATCATTCAGCCTTGAGAAGATTCAATTGATAATGATTTGCAAATTTCAGTGACAGATTGCGTAACATACCTACATTAGAAGTGCATAAAGCGTGGCAAGAATCTCGAGGAGAAATAAAAAGTGTCTCTTTCATCTCAAGATAAGGGCAATTTTAAGTAAATAATTATCAATTACACTCTAGTTTTATGTTTGAACTAATTGCTATGTCCAGATATACACTCGAGGCTCTTTCTTGTGTGGATCACGACACCGCATGGATGTCCGATACGATACGTCTTCAACCCAACAGCTACGATGGTGCCGACAAAAAATGCTCCAGTCTCCAATTACACAAATCAAAGCACGAAACAGACTTGAGACTCCCTCCTTTTTCGGCCGAGTAATCAGACTCCAATAAAATACATAATCTAACTGATGCAGATTAATTGCTGAGAGAGTTGAACTTAATTAAATAAATGTTGTTAAATGAATTTGTAGGCCACTGGAGTGCACTTGTAGTATCTGTATTCCTAAGTAGTTACCTAAAATAAAAGCAATTTTAATTTGTATTTAAAATCATTATAATTTTTTACTCCGACTAGAGATTATATAGTGACCTACTATACTGCACAAAAGCCCTTATTTGTAAATTACTGCCAAGCACCTCCGCTCCTAAAATGATTGATATCTAAGTAATAGCGAGGTCACAAGCTAAACATTACGCACTGAACATTCGTAAACTCATTCCGTCCAGTTACTGCGCTGTCCAGCGCTACTTTTAAAAACTTTGTGTCGGAATTTGTCATAGTAGTACTAGTACACTTCGCAATTTATTTGTTTTTTTCTTGAAATATCTTTTTAAGGGGACCCTGTAGTGCCTGCTGCCTATGTGAAATAAGTCAACTTCATGTAGTGTTTAACGTCGCACTGTTCTGCAACTAGGCTAATAATGACGGATTAATGATTATGATGTTGTTTGGGAGATGATGGTGAAGAGTATTTAAAGATGGAAGGTGGGAAGGAGGCGGTCGTGGCCTATTAGTAGGGTACCTTCTCAACATTTGCCGGTCAACTGAGGGAATATCACGAAGAAACCCCAGTCATGTCGAAGGATGGGTGGGGGAATCGAAACCCGGACCTCCGGAATACAAGTCAGAGCGTTACCTCTGAGCCAAACCATTTTTTTTTGATTTTGGGTCGAGATACTCACATTCTACTTATTGCTTGATATTTGGTCTGGAGCTACTCACATTCTACTAATTGCATAATATTTTGGTCTGGAGCTACTCACATTCTACTTATTGCATAATATTTTGGTCTAGCTACTCACATTCTACTTATTGCATAATATTTTTGTCTGGAGCTACTCACATTCTACTTATTGCTTGATATTTAGTCTGGAGATACTTACATTCTACTTATTGCTTGATATGTGTGCTGATTATTCGTAATGATTATATTGTTGCGTAGATAATTTATTTTCGTACTAGTGTTCAAACGCCCAGAATTCAGAATCGTGTTGCTTATATTATGTTTGTTTGTGCACTAATAAACTATTTAATTAGTTAATTAGAAACTTATATTTTAAAATATAAAACATGACTTTAAATACTTTTAAAACTTATACATAAGATAAAAAAATATGTAAAAAACTTGAATTAACGTAGAAGCAACAATAATTGTACATTATACTGTGAGCATTTATTTAACTTTTAGTTCATTTTGGGTGCCGAAAACTAACTTATTAAAATAATTTAGTTTCTCTTCTTCTTGTCTTGTGCTTTGGCCTTCTTCTTGGGCAGGCAACATCTAAGCAGTGTTCTGAGCGTTAGGAAGACAAGTGCTAGCACAAGCAACGCGCCACCTCCGAGGACTGCGAGGACATCTAGGAGGTAGTATTGGTACCACGTCAGGTCGAGTGCTGCTGAGCGCATGTGGTACGCGCCTTTGTGTCGCATCACGTACTCGGACCAGAACACAGCCGTCTCCAGTGGCGTACGTGGCTGATCACGGAAGATGCGGGATATCCTCTCGGCGCTCTCCTTGTAGCTAACAGAACAGGAGTCTTGAAAACACAACTGGATCGCAAATGTTTTGACTGACTGATGTCTAGTACCTACTGACAACTGCACGCTCAGTGCAGTGTCATTTGTTACTCGTCATTGTTAATCGTATACACTGATTTTTTTTTCCGAGTTGATTTTATTAGTACCTACAAAAACCTTATTTTTAGATCGTCACAATCATTAGCCCTGCTCAAGCATATTTGCGTAAATTTGTATGGTTCTGTATTTAATAACATGTGTGTCGAATTAATATGAACAAAGTTCGGTTCATTACTTTCCAGAAACTTCTATGTTGTACAAAAACAAAAACTTGTATATAGACTGCCAAGCACCTTTCCCCCTAAAAGGATTGCGATCTAAAAGAAGGTCCCAGCAATAATATATTGTTGAAACATTTTCGCACTTAAAATTCGTGAAATCATTTCGCCCAGTTACTGCCGCCAAGCACGACATTATAAACCAAACATTGTGCCCAAATTTAAGATTGAGAAAATCTCTATGTGAACCATCATAGTATAAACTTTAAAACAATTATAATCATTTAAAACGAAAAATAGAAAGTATTCAAATTTTAAAAACGTTAACGAAATCAATTTAAAAACATTTTTTTTACATAACTTAAAATACAAATAAAAAAAATATTTAAAATTAAATTAAAAAAAAATTAAAAGTAAAAAAAAAAAAAAAAGCTTGGCGCATTGTGTCAAGGAGGGGGCAACATAAAAAGAAGATGTCGACCAAGGAGACGACGATAGAAAGAAGGAAGAAGAAGATGATGAAGGAGAAGAAGGAAGAAGTCAACATGACGGTGCAAAAACAATGCGCCAAGCTATATTTGTATTTTTTTTACTTTTAATTTTTTTTTAATTTAATTTTAAATATTTTTTTTATTTGTATTTTAAGTTATGTAAAAAAATGTTTTTAAATTGATTTTGTTAACGTTTTTAAAATTTGAATACTTTCTATTTTTCGTTTTAAATGATTATAATTGTTTTAAAGTTTATACTATGATGGTTCACATAGAGATTTTCTCAATCTTAAATTTGGGCACAATGTTTGGTTTATAATGTCGTGCTTGGCGGCAGTAACTGGGCGAAATGATTTCACGAATTTTAAGTGCGAAAATGTTTCAACAATATATTATTGCTGGGACCTTCTTTAAGATCGCAATCCTTTTAGGGGGAAAGGTGCTTGGCAGTCTATATACAAGTTTTTGTTTTTGTACAACATGTCACATGAGGTAAAAGTTTATAGCAGCTTTCATTGATGATTGAGTGTTACCTGTCATTGCATTGTTAACGCCAACAACGTCACTTCTTGTCTAAAGTTTTCTGTTTTTCTTCCAATAGTTCCAAAGATAGTATAACGAAAGGGTCAATTTCTTTTGGTTGAATATGAGTTATCTCAACTTTTAAATTGTTAAAAGTTCAAAACTTTGAGTCATGTGAATAACGTAAATTGTAGGTGTATTGTTCCGGTGTAGACCGGAATTTGTGCGTCATCTCGTACTACGCATATTTGTTGCCAATTGGTAAACTGAAAGGTTCACGAAAGGATTGTAAATGCGTTTTCCTCAATTTTTAATTCTTCCAGGTTTACTTTTTTATGTCATATAACTCAATTGGTAAAGCGTGCAGATGTTTACAACACATTTTAAATAAAATCAGAATGGTTTTTGGAAGGCAATGTAACTTAAAAGAACAAAATTACTAAACTTTCCAGTTCCTGGAAACTTTCCAGTTCCTGGAAACTTTCCAGGTAACTTTCTAGTTCTTTATTTGAACGGAACTAGGAACTGAAACTAGTTCCTTTTTGTTCAATGGAACTGGAACAAGTTCCTTGTTTGAGGAACTTACCCAACACTGCTGTTTAGTTATAGTCCCACCATGGATTATACCTCAATTTCTTCATCCAGCAGTTTGAAAACGTACCAAAAATGGGTGTATGCAGAATATTATGTATATTTAATTTTCTATTACATAGGGGTGGTTTCTTAAAATTTGGGGATGTTTGCGTAAGGGTGTAAGTACCGTACGGTATGGGTTATTTCAAATAGAATGTGTATATCAAATTTTGTTTGAGATCGGTCAAAGGGTGTATATGAAGTATATAAGAAAGAACGTTCATACCAAGGAGCGTTTTCCTAGTTTATACATCGAGACACTTATACTTATTTTAAAGGAATTACGGCAAAGGATGTGGCCATTTAATACTGCCTTGTTGTGAAAATTGATTTTGAAGATTTCAACCTAGAATTCCTTTAAGATTAACTATCTGAGCCACCTGGTGTTTATAGTGCTGGTGGGAAGGAGTAGGACGTATATCATTAACACAAAACACACCAACACACGAACAAACCAACAAAGAACGGTCAACCTGAATATACTGACTGATTGCCATGATACCAGAGAAGCTAAAGCACTATTTTTGCCGGAGAACAGTCACACAATCCTAGATCACACGCTTATAAATTCCCTAAGGTGTCTACCGCTTCCATCGGTAGTATGTAATTAAATAAAAATCAATGAACCTACACATATTTTGTTTAAATCTCACTAAACGACAATTAACATTAAAAAATCTCTATTGACTTAAAAAAATATATATGATAACAATGAGAAAAAGTAGTAACACGAATCGTTTTTTTATCTCCTCGGTCCCATTCAGTGCGTACCTATACATTTAAAAAAAACTGTTGCTAGTCAAGACTCAAGTGAAAAAAACATTGTTTAGGTAATAAAATATCACTTGATCCATTCTTAAGGAAAACACATGTCATATTATACAAGCAAATGTTCAATTTCTTTTAAAATGTACCAAATATAGTTATGAATGTAATTTACGAATAAGATTTTTCTAAATTTATTTTGAATGAAATAGCTTTAAAGAAAAGTCCTTTACGAATACTAATTTTACCCTGGGGAAGTCTTCTTCGAACGGGTTGTGTGCTTACTCATTATCTTGAAGTATACAATTTTACAATCAATAGTGTGAAAATAAGTTATTTGAAAATACAATTGTGCTAGAAGACAGCCTCCTACTGCAGCAGAATCTATTATTCTATTATGTTACATTCCAAAACAAGTGTCATCTACGTACATTTGTATTTCTTTTGTGTCAAGACAACATAGGAAACCAAACCTCTGATAATCACAACACAACCCCCACCCCTTATCCACCAGCCACTGAATGTTTATCTCTAGATCTGAATGTGCTTTGTGTATTTTCCAAGCAATGGATTCACGATATTAATTGACCTTTTATTATTTGTTTATTGATTATGGTGTGTGTGTGGGGGGGGGTGTTTATGTGTTTATTACGCATAGATCATACAATCAATTAGTCTACCGGTCCTTATTCCTGATGATGATGGCATATTGTTGATACATCTAATTGATTTATTGTTTGCGTTTCGATATTTTAGACAGAATGAATTATTTCGTGCATTTAGGTAGGTATTCTTTTAAAAATGCCATTACATATTGTTGACATGTTTGTAAACTCACAGACGAAAGATTCCGCGTGAGGCAATCGATTGGCGTCAGAATACAATACTATTGTTCATTGTGCGTAGTTAACCTATTATTCTTTATTCTACACAAAACGAAGTTTCCATACTCTCGAAACTGAAATAAATTTAGACATTATAATATTCATAGGTACGTGAAGTAGTAGAACTAAAGATTTCATTATGAAACGGAATCGATGTCTGTTATTCGTTTGTTGTCTCAATACTTGGATATCCATAATAACTATCCAAACGAGTTTTCTCAAATGGTTGATACTACGTCATATTCTGTCGTCATATTGAGGTATATTTGAGGTTTGAATCTTTCAATGTGACAAAATTATGAAGTTCACCTAGAATTCTACGAGCGGCTAGAGACAGAAGGTGCTCCAGGCGGCGTTGGGCGTGCGCATAAGTTTTATTGGGCAGCCTAAGGAATAAAACTCTCTATGGGTAGACAAAGTCGAACTGGCGAAAATTAAAACTGGGCAACTTAAAAAAATAACTCTATGGTTAGGCAGAATTAAAACTTGTAAAAATTTCTAATAAAAAAGGACCACCCCGGCCGGAATCGAACCGGTGACCCCTAACACCGTAAGCCAATGCACTGTCCATTGCGCCACCAGGACGGCGATACTGAAAGCCGTTCGTAACCACTAAACTAGCAAATGGGCGAAGATTTCAACAAGACGCAATGTCGCTCGTCATACCTGCAGCATTACCTACGAACCTAATACTATCTGTGATCGCGATGGCAATCGGCGTGCCGCGATGGCGATGTTTCGGGTTATTGATGATCTACACAGCATCCCTCGACCTCTCATTTGAATATATATACTGGAAGGTATCATCGCTTACACAAATTAAAAAAGGATGATGTGAAAAAAAAGTTTTTCTAGGATCGGGAATCGAACCCGTTATGCAGGAACACAAGCCAGCTGCCTCCGATAATTCAGCTATTCAGGCCGACAGGGTATGGAGTTGACAGCGAAGCTGCTGTGTTGGTAGATGAAGGGGAAGAGCGGAACGCTTAATATTGATAATTTTTCCACTTCCGGTTTGAAAATTTTGTTTTTTCTTGAAGTGGAGTGTCTAGCAATACATTGTCTTTAATGTTGCCAAATTTCAAAACTGTCGATGGACCCGTTTGACTTTTGAAAAAAATTAAAATTTAAAATTGGATAAATTCACTTCCGGTCAAAATATTTCATATTTTCTTTCAGAAGTACGCGTGAGAAGGGGGACTCTATGTGTCTACCAAATTTCAACTCTCTAGACCAAACCGTGCAATCTGTAGAAAAGGGCAAGCAAAACGACGTGCCTAGCCAGCCAGCCAGCCAACATGAAAGTCAATCCTTGCATGTTTGAGGCCCAAAATTCACCCCAAAGGGATGAACGCAGCACTTTGATATTTGGTTAGGTGTTGTCAGGTGGCTAAATATACCCGATAACCATGATTTTCAACTTTCATTTCTCACTGCATGTATGCCTGTCGACACCTCGTTTCGACCACTTAAGCCGTTGCGGTATAAGTCTCTGGTAGTAGCTCGCACGTTGTATGAGAGCGGTGCTTGGCAGCGTCGAGCTAGCGCCCGACTAGATAAGACTTCTCAAGTGTCATGCTTGAGAAGCAAATGACATCATTACAAATTCAAAACGTTTGGAAATAAAACCGAATCTGAAACCTCTGAAACTATACAAACCTGAAGATTTTTTTGTCTCTGGACGCGTGGCTCACTATGCAGTTGTTACATACACCCCCCCCCCCCCCCCCCCCTAAAAAAATAACGTTTAAATAAATACAAAAAAATGCTTAAACTCAATATCAATTTAGAATGTACAGCACCCTGGAGTTGAAATCTTGCACGTATCTGTCCGTTATACAATACCTTTGCTATTAACTTTTAAGCTTCAACTCTCCCCTCCGAGCTTAATGACAATAATATGACAATATGAGCTAATATGACAGAGGGAAGCACGGAGAAGATAGAACAGCTTTGGGTCACTTACTCTGGTGTTGTCAAGACTGTGTTGATTGCGTCTGTAACCGTCTCATTTGTGATGCTGAGGAACGGAAGAAGATATCCGTATCCAGCCTGTACAGCCTGGTTCATGTTTGTGTGCTGGTCACCAAAGATTGGAATGCCGATCACTGGTTTGCCGTGGTACATCGCCTCCTGTGTGCTGAGCAGTCCTCCGTGGGTTATAAATAACTTCACATTGGGATGCGCTGGAAAAACAAATCGCATATTTATTTTTATTTTTTGACAATTCAATTGCGCAATTGGATCATAGAATTGGATAATAGCAATTTTAATTGTCCTTGCAAACCCTCATTTGGAGCTGACAATCCTCAAGTTTCATATGTATATTCAATTTTAAACTTCGCTACTTCCAAACTGTGTTGTATGTAACTAACTACTGAAGCTAAAAATTAATTTAATTGAAATTGCAGAATCAAATTGAATTTTGTTTCATACCCAACAAATCAGCCTGAGGCAGCCACTTTCCAAGCTTCACATTCTTGGATTGTCCTGGTAAAACGTCGTCCTCCCATTTCCACAAAACCTTCTGTTTCAATGCGCCGAATGCTTGTAGAAGTGCATCGCTTGTTTCTGGTGGTAGCTCGGAGCTTTTCAAGTTGGAGCCCATACTGAAGTAGATAACTCCATCTTTAGCAGAGTCAAGGAATTCTTGTAGATCCTGAAAAGTGACGAAGAAATAAAATAATCGGCATCTCCTTTGACACTTTGGGTGGTCCTAGAAGATCATGTGCAGGAGCTCTTACGGTTGGTAGTTTCTTGGGTGGTTTGATGTGCATTCCTCCGACTTCAATAATATTTGGCACATATGGTCGAGGAGATCTCAGACTAACATGGTTATTCAACAACAGCAGAGATGTTTTTCTTTCTAGTTCGGTAATGTGTGGTACAGGTCCCACTCCAGTTCCTTGAAACTGTTCCTGCATGATACTATTTTGAGCGGGAATGTACATGATTCTTCTCATCAGTTTCATTAGCAATCCAGTGATTGTGTTGTGCAAACGTTCCAAAAATGTCATGTGATCTCCGTAGTTCAGTTGAAAGTCCGGTATGTAAGAATAGAAGTGTGGATTACCGACAAAGTCTCCCATCCATTCAGCTCCTCCAAATGGACACACTTGAATAATTGGTACTTGAAACTTGTGAGCAAATCCAAGAACACACTCGTTGAAGAACGCTTCAGTAATGAGCACATCAAATGTGTCCGTATTTGTCTTGATGAATTCTTGAATAATGGGTTTGGAAAAAACTCTACTACACATACCCTTACTGGATCCAAATATCATCATTGCTATGGCTAATACGCTACTCTGTCCCATTGTAAACATGCTCCTTTTTCCTGAAACACAAATGTCTTGATGAATACTTACAACTTTGATTCACTGCCGAAGGATTTCTAACCTGCCATTATTTGGAGTGTGACCATCTCGTTGAATTTAGACAATACTGATATTGGAATGATCATGTTGCAAAGCATACATTGCTTTTTAAAAGCGGACACCTACACATTTTTTGAAAGTTTGATCTCATAAAAGTTTGACCGGTTATTTTGCATGCATGCTATGAATTTGAAAACTCAGTTTATTTAATACATAGAAAACAGTTCCTAACATTTAGGAAATTCTTAAAATTGGTCCATCGCTTTTGAAAACACAAGCTATGAGCGGTATTCAAATTGCACTTATTTGCAAAATATAAGTCATTACTCTCAATAAAAAAAAACGCTTTCAAATGCATATTTATTCTGTAGAACTTTGTCGTTCAACATCACATCACGGGTTCGAATCACACTCGAGGAAAATCTTTTCATATTGCACTTGTTCTTTATTCACGTCTTACTTGTTTTAATTCCCGTGACATCTTCTAGCTTGATATCGAGATCAATCTGCCTGATGTTTTTCGGCCCATTCTTCTGCGCCACGGCAGTGATAAGGGTTATGTCATGACCCTTGGCTGCTAGTCCGTTGATTAGAGAGTTGAGGACTGTCAAGTGACTGGCAGCTGGGAAGGGGAACACGGCTAAGATTCTTCCAGCATCAGAAACATTTGACAAACTAGCCAATAGCAGCAAGCCAGCTACCACGCACTGCAAATAACAGAAATCAACAATCAACATACTACAAGCACGAAGTGCCCCTGAACGTGGATTGTGAGATAATCCAGAATTCACTGTAAATGAGATTCATTTTTTTACTAAGTATTTGAAATGTTATTTTTCCATTGAGGGGATGCTATTAGATTAATACTAGGAAAACGCTCAGTGTAACGCGTTGATGAGCGAGCACGGGTAAGTGCAAATTCTCGAACCGGAAATGCGTACACAACGCTCAGAAAACATATACATCCATATTGAATTGATGATTCACTCAATCAACATAAAAGTATCTGCTTTTCATTGAAACGTGAAAATAGCATCTAAGCACTGTGATACCTCAAGCAAATCAGATTCTTTTTTGTCTGGGGCTTAACGTCGCACTGTTCTGCAGCGAGGCTAATGGCAACGGATGAACTATTATGATGATGATTGGGAGATGATGGTGAAGAGTGGGTTAGGATGGAAGGTGAGAAGGAGGCGGTTGTGGCCTATTAGTAAGGTAGCTTCCCAGCATTTGCCTGTCGACTGAGGGAATACTACGAAAAAACCCCAGTCAGGAAGGACCAGACGGCCGCGGGAATCGAACCCGGGGCCTCCGGAATACAAGTTCAGAGCGTTACCACTCAGCCAAACTGTTCCCTAAACAGATTCATGTTGCAGTGGAAAAACAGTAATTTATTAATTATTTCGATACTTCATTTCTGACAGTTATCAAAAATATCAATAAGTGCACACGTTCTTAACTGATTGGGATGAAAATTTGTAAAATAAGAGACATTGTTGGTGCAAAATATGAGTTTGATCAGATTTATCGAAGACCATTTTCATTTTTCAACCTATCAGGAGATATTTAGTTAAATTTTAACCAATGAACGGATTTCAAAAAAAATAGAGTCTGCAAACAGAGAAGGTTGTTTTTACATGTGTGCAAAATTTCAGATCGATCGGTGTAACGGTGCAACTTCCATTGCTCCATTTAGCAGCAAAAAACACAAAAAAACACAAAAAACAGAGGTCTGTGTCAAAAGAGTCAATAGGAGTCTCTCGCTTCGCTCGCTCAATTAATATCTTTATTGACAGTGCAATACATAAACACACACAAACAACACAAAACAACATTCTATTTCAAAGATATATTATTAGGTAGGTATCAAAGATGTGCATACTGCGAGTGCGGATCATGACATTGTGAGGTGAAAGCTCCTAAATCTGAGAATGTGTAATAACTTAAGTGCATTGCATCCTTCATTTCATTCTTTATTACTAGAAAAACGCTCGGTGTAACACGTTGATGAGCGAGCATCGAAACGCGCAACATCTCCAATCGGAATATCGTAACGCACAGAAAACATAATATACATACAAAGTGAATTGAAATGCGATCCACTCGATCAAAATAAAATTACCTGGTCTTCATTGAAACTGAGAATAGATATTTATACACTCTGATCCATAAAGAAAATAAGTTCTAAGTTGCACTTAGATCTAACTAACTATCGAAGAACAAAAAATTAAAAAAAGATTATGACCAATTTGATATCATCCACTTGTCGCCGTCTAAAAGTCAAACTCAATTATATGTTTAGAATGTAGGTTTCTTTCCTCAATTATATGTTTTTTTTAAATTTATACAAAAATAATTCAAACAAATACAAAACTGTGGACGCAGCCACAAAGCCCCATTCGGGCCTTGAATATGGTAAATAATCAATACATAATATAATTAACATAAGTATAAAAGGAACACATTCTAAACATTACACATATTACTTGTAATTCGATACAAGTAAAAATAATACCTAAGTAAATATCCCTTTTACAACCAGGTAGTATTCAATTTTTTTCTGCAGATTTTTCGAATTCATAGTATTCTCCTTTTAAAGAAATTAATATTAATCGTGGTAAAAGTACTACTTACAATTCGTGTCATCCTGAGCCTCCTACACTCCGGTCGATTGCAACTTTAGAGATAATAGTGCATCGTGATTGATAACATTTACTACATAAAAATCCTGTGTTACATGACTTGAGATATCAAAAGTAAATGAATGAGTTGATATAATTGTTTTTTATCACCCTATTTGTTGAACTGTTATCGACGGATCAAAGAAATTCTACATATTTTCTTGTTATGTAAAAGCATAATGCAACATGACATTTTCTCCACGTGGTGATTTTATTGTAGAAGACGATACTGAATCTGAAAAATGGTTGGTCCCAATGATCATGCAATATTTGGCTTCAACCAATCCACGGAATTTAAAAAAAAAAATAGTCTGCAAACCCCTGAGATACAATTGTGTGCAAAATTTCACCATAGAGACGTATACGTGCTATACATCTCTATGATTTCACTTCGATCGGAGAAATGGTGGGTAAAACCCGTACGGTATTTTGAAAATTATAATTGATTTGTGGATAAATTTGTTAGGTACCTGTACTTAGTTGTTAGATTGATTATTGAAGTCAAGAAAACTTTTCACTGTTCATAGTTTACGAGTTCATAGTTCATAATTCTATTCACATCGGAAAGACGTCGTGTCAGATCATACAATCATTTGGAATTGAGTTGATTATTTTACCTTTTATCATTGTTTTTGTGAAATTGTGGTTGTTACACCTTTGTATGAAACTGTGAGGCAGGCGCGGCGATTAGGAACTACATTTGCAAGGGGAAGGGAATAATAATTGCAAAAGAACTTAGCTGGAGATACTATTGGCTACGAAGACTATGGGGATCTGGGGGAGGGCTCCCCAGTGGCTTGCGGGTCCGGGGCACACAGCCCCGAAAATTTTTGACTTCAGGCATGAAATTTGTGCATTTCTACGCGATTTTGAAATTTTTTAAGCATATTTTTACATTGAGGTATGCAAGCATACGGAGGGGAATTGAATCAGAGGAAGGGGGGGATTTCCGACAACCCCCCCCCCCCCCCTTCCTACACGCCTTTTACCGTTTTTACAGTGAAGTGCCTAATTTGTAACACGAAAGATTATTAAGATAGGTTTCGGGATAAAGAAAAAGAGAGATCACAGTAATGGATGAAATCATATATTCTTAAAACGTAAATAATTTAGTTTCTCTTCTTCTTGTCTTGTGCTTTGGCCTTCTTCTTGGGCAGACAACATCTGAGCAGTGTTCTGAGCGTTAGGAAGACAAGTGCTAGGACAAGCAACGCGCCACCTCCGAGGACTGCGAGGACATCTAGGAGGTAGTATTGGTACCACGCCAGGTCGAGTGCTGCTGAGCGCATGTGGTACGCGCCTTTGTGTCGCATCACGTACTCGGACCAGAACACAGCCGTCTCCAGTGGCGTACGTGGCTGATCACGGAAGATGCGGGATATCCTCTCGGCGCTCTCCTTGTAGCTAACAGAGCAGCAAACATTACAATGTGGAATTCAGTCCCTGTCAGGCGTGCAGGAACTTATTTTAAGTGTGTGTATGTGTGTATGGGGGGGGGGGGGGGGGGAGGGTTAAAATGATTGGGGATCGATGGATGTGTGGAAAAGTACTGCACCGGATGGCCTACCAGTTTGACCCACAGGTCTTTTTTGAATATTTGATACCAACAAAAGAATCGAATTTGAAGCTATTTTGGCATCCTTTATAAAAAAATATAAAAGTTGTGATATGCAATATTCTTGTGGAAACTTTAGACAAATACAATATTATCTGTACTGTAGAACCCTCATTGGCCCCGCAATGCATTCTTTGAATATACTTAGTAAAAGGAATCGAATTGAATCGATTTTGGAATTCTTTGAAAAAAGTTAAACGAACGTGTGTGCCATGCAATATAGTAAGGAACACTTAGAGCAATTCAGTATATCGGTATTTGTTTTTGTATGCATGAGGATGAACAAGTTAAGTAGGGAAAATTAGTCATTAACTCATTGCATAACACCTACTCATATTCAATTAGTTTTGCACGTGAGAAAAATGTGCAACTCAATCTCATAATATAGCATAGGTATCTGACATCTGATCTGTGCAATTTCGCATATTTTTGACATTTTTGTATACTGATAGTCCCCCATCCATTCCAACGCGGACGGTCATTGAAGAGAATAAAGCAATTATGCCCATGATTCTTGAAAAATGTTGCTTTCTTGGGTCCATTGAATTGTATTGTAAGTATAAAACTTTCATATCAGTGCTTGAGTACACAATTGATATTATATTTAAATATCAGATGAGCCATTATTTAATATGATGATGATAACTGATTATTCAAATATGGATTAAAATTTATGCTGAGTCATTTATGCCTCAGAAATTGTAATCTATTGAGATATAACTATCTTTCATATAATATCCAATTACCTTCACATTAACTTTTTTATGCCTGTAGTACATCACAGCAGCAAATTATGAGCCAATTCCGTTATCAGTAAAATAATCGGACTAAGTCAAAGAGTAGGAAAGTTCCTTGAAAAGAGCAGTGAACTCTCCGATATGATCATTATAACCACTTGAAATTGGATTAGTTAATTAAAATTGTAAAATTAAACCTGAAACCCACAATCCTGCTCAACTTGGAGTTATGAACTTGCTTTGATGTGTCACTTACTCTGGTGTCGTCAAGACTGTGTTGATTGCTTTAGTAACAGCCGCAGTGGTGATGCTGTGGAACGGAAGAAGATATCCGTAGCCACCTTTCTCTGCCTTGTTCATGTTCATGTTTTGATCTCCGAAGATCGGGATTCCGATCACTGGTTTGCCGTGGTACATCGCCTCCTGTGTGCTGAGCAGTCCTCCGTGGGTTATAAATATCTTCACATTGGGATGCGCTGGAACACATTCATTAGGTGTAGTCAGACACAACGAGATTCCAGCGATAGCCAATCAGATCCTTGCAATTACTCGCCCTATATGGAAAGAGAATATGTTTTCCTACCTAACAAGTCCGACTGAGGAAACCACTTTCCAAGCTTCACATTCTTGGGTTGTCCTGGTAAAACGTCGTCCTCCCATTTCCACAGAACCTTTTGTTTCAATGCGCCAAATGCTTGTAGAAGTGCATCTCTCTTTGCCGGTGGTAATTCAGAACTCTTCAAGTTGGAGCCCATACTGAAGTAGATAACTCCATCTTTAGCAGAGTCAAGGAACTCTTGTAGATCCTGCAGAGTGATGAAGAAGAAATAAAATGATCGGAATCTCCTTTGACACTTTGGGTGATCCATGCAGATCATGTGCAAGAGTTCTTACTGTTGGTAGTTTCTTGGGTGGTTTGATGTGCATTCCTCCGACTTCAATGATATTTGGCACATATGGTCGAGGAGAACTCAGACTAACATGATTATTCAACAAGAGCAGAGATGTTTTGCGCTGCAGTTCGGTAATATATGGTACAGCTCCGACTCCAGTTCCTTGAAAGTGTTGCTGCATGATACTATTCTGAGAGGGATTGTACAAGAGATTAGTGGCGACTTTCATCACTAATCCTGTGATTGTGTTGTCTAATCGTTCCAAGAATGTCATGTGGTCTCCGTAGTTCAACTGGACGTCCGGGATGTAAGAATAGAAGTGTGGATTACCGACTGCATTTCCCATCTCTTCTGTGCCTCCAAATGGACATACTTGAATAATTGGTACTTGAAATTTGTGAGCAAATCCAATCAGACAATCGTTGTAGAAAGCTTCAGTAATGAGCACATCAAATGTGTCCGTTGACGTTTGGATGTATTCTAGGACGCTCGGTTTTGAGAAGAACATTTCACAGATGATTTTTCCAAAACCAATGAGCATCATTGATTTTGCAAAGAGGTTCATGTCTCCCATTGCGTACATATCAACATTCGCTGCAACTGTAATTAATTATTATTAGATACGATTTCACATGAGAATAAAACAAGCAAAAATCACATATTAGCACCTAATACTCTCATCTAAGGTATAAATTAATACCGTGAGATGAATATAGTAAGATTATTTTGCTGGCTATTTGCTCAAGTATGAACATATTCATAAAAATAATGTTTAAATTGATCTTCTGGACTTACACATAAAATCTTCTTTATTGATGTTACTATCAATCTGTTTGATATTTTTCGGCACATTCTTTTGTGGTGTTGGAGTAATTACAGTAATGTCATGGCCATTGGCAGCTAGTCCATTAATAAGAGCGTTGAGGACATTCAAATGGCTGGTCGCTGGGAAGGGAAACACAGCAAGAATTCTGCCAGCTTCAGAAACACTTGATAGACTTGTCAATAGCAGGAACACGACGACCACATTCTGTAACAAACAACATTGCAATGCAATCGTTGAAGTTCTTACACTAATGAACACAATTGATAATTAAAACGTGTGATGGCTTCGCATAATGTCCATGAAAGATATATTTAACGGTCGGTAAACACACTAGGTTAAGCTTAGAAACAAAATTACATTTTCGAATAACTTAAAAATAACTTAAATTTGGTACTATGTCCCTCTTTAATAGCAACAGTTGGTTTTCGTTTTAAGGCGTCGATATCTCTAATTAAACTTGCATGACGACCGGAGAGTTTCTATTTACTTCTTGAAACATGTGTAAAAATATGTTTTGTTCTGACAGGATTTTAGATGTGCGCAAGTCACTAGACAGATTCCATATTTGAAATTCCAATACAGAACAAACTAGCGTCTTGAATATTCACAATTAGATATGTGTAGCATCACCATCAAGTATGTGATCTCAAATAACCGGTGGTGAATTCATCGTTCCACGGAGATCGTTCTCTGTTTTTCGTGTGTGTTATTGCCAGCAGTGTCCAGGTCAAACCGTTCACCCAATCGATCTGAAATTTTGCACACATAATTATGTAATCTATGCGGTCTCGTGTATAGTTTTTGAACATTTTTTTTATTTTTTTTTATTTAAACTGGAACCGTTTGACCGACCAAATTCAAAGTTTGCAGGGTCATCGGGAACAACATTTTAGGTGTGTTTAACAAATTTCTGTTGTTAACTTCTGAAGTTATTGACATTAGACGGAAATTTTATGCGTGTTTGGAAATACTTGTCAAATTTCTTGAAGTAAATATCAGATATTTTATTACTGCTTCTTTGACGTATTTCGTTTTGGCTCTTCCCAAGGTCTGTAGCAGAAACTTGCAAACGCATATCCATTCGCTTGCAATATACAGTCTCGTTCATCAACGCGTTGACAGAGCGTTTTCCTAGTCAACTAAGTTATTCGTATAGTAAAAAGCAACTGAGGACTGATTCATAGAGTCTAGTTAATTCATAAATGAAGCTGTTAAATAATAATTATTTATTATGTAGCAATCGCTTTGAATTCGTAATAATCTAGTGTTAAATTCAATGTCTAATGCAATGCCACTTATCAATAGAACTGACCGTGTACATAATTCCAATCAGAATGAAAGAAAAACCTATCAACTGCTGCTGTCAATGAAAGTGTACCCAAATTGAGTGTTTTGCGATCCAACTTACTGTTATGCTTTTCATTGCGACGCGCTACGATCCACTCTGCATGTGATAGAAGTCAGAGTACAAATGACATAACTGTCATGACGAGCAAATTACTCGACACAAGTGATCTGGTGCGTTAATGAATGGGAGGAGCAAACTGAAGGCTGCCGTCTCATTTTTACTTGATTTAATCATAGAGATGAAAGAATGCATGTTGAAGGTAACACATACTTTCATAAGCTGAAGATATCAGAATATGGGTACTTTCTATGCAGAAGCGGTCACAAAAACATTCTAAAAGAATCATATAGTATTTTGAACTGTGTGTGTTATCGATTACATGATTGATATGGGTAAAACAATACCATATGTTATTACATAAGCACTTCCACTATCTACATAAAATGCCCACTATCTAGCCTTGTAAACACATACATATTTTATTAACATTAATCGTAGATAAAATAATGTGTTTTGTAAATAGGTCTAAGGTACTACTCAAAATTATATAAAAACTTAAATTATTCTGAATGAGCGGTATTTTTTTTGCATAGGTATAGATGGGTATAGATAGTCATTAAATTATTTTAATGAAAACAGGCGAGGATAGCCTTCGAAGTTGCATACTGATTTATCGATCAAAGCTCACAATTATTCTGGAGCGAGACTATATCTACCATATTTTTATCATAGCTGATTCCCCAACGTTTATGTAAATGTTCTTATAGCTTTCCATAGTTATGTGACAAGAAAACGTGAAACGTGACAAGTGTAAATAACTGAAAAACGGGAGTATTGTCTTACATTTTAACTGATAAGAAATCCAATTATACTTAGATCTTTACGGAAGTTACATTATTGTTGACAGAATGTGCAATCTTTAAGCCATTCTAAATGTCATTGATGTATTATAATATTATGTATGTTCCACATATACCTCTAATTTTTTATGATTTCTCTTCCATCAAATTAATGTTTTGTTTGTTATTATTAACTTTGCTGTCTCGATACATTGGGCAATGATATATTTTTGCTGTACCTACCTACATGTTTCACTGTTCTGATCAAAATAAAATTTTAATTTCTTTCTAACTATTACTATAACTTCATATTTCATATTTAGCTATACTAATTTCATCTTTCGCATAATCTATTCTACAAACACTATATTCCATTAAATTTTTATAATTACCGGATATTAGGTGTCTGCTCCTGCTGCAAGTGAGCTGCCAATAGCTTAATCTGCTTATCAATTGTTTAATAGATCATAGTAGATTTTAGTAGAAAGTGTTGTATTAGTACTAGTAGACTAGACGATTTTAGTTGCATATTCCGAAAATATATTTTCCATATAAAAGTGTTGCATTACTGACAGCCTCTGATATTATACAAGTTTTGTAACGCATACATCCGGTAATAGAGTCGACATTTTATATACATATACCAGTTACCTTTAGCCTACAGTCCTCTGCACAGTAATCAGCTCACTGCTCACTGTTCTCATTGGCTGTTGCAAATGGTAGTACTGAGATAACCACGTTAAAATTTTAGATAAATTTTACCATCAAAACCTAGAGCTGATTTATTCACCTCTGGTAAAGTTCTTCACACTACTCTAATTAGGTATTATGCGAAATAAAAATGCGTAGGTGATAGATTTACTCACTATCGTGATATGGAATCATTCCTAATGACAAGTCCTCCTACTATGTGCTGTATCTACCCACATTCTACTTAATGGGTGATATTTGAGCCGGAGGTACCCACATTCTACTAATTGGGTGATATTTGAGCCGGAGGTACCCACATTCTACTAATTGGGTGATATTTGAGCTGTAGCTACCCACATTCTACTTAATGGGTGATATTTGAGCCGGAGGTACCCACATTCTACTAATTGGGTGATATTTGAGCTGTAGCTACGCACATTCTACTTAATGGGTGATATTTGAGCCGGAGGTAACCACATTCTACTAATTGGGTGATATTTGAGCTGTAGCTACCCACATTCTACTTAAATGAGTGATATTTGAGATGAAAGTATCCATGGGTGATATTGAGCTGGAATCTAGTGGAGCGGTCGCTCCACCCAGCCAAGTCGTACCGTACACTCACAGTCTCTCAACATACCGTAAATGCCTACCTATATATAAACTGAGGAGCAGACTAATTTAATTCTATTAAACCGCATTGCTTCCTAAAGTACAAAAAATATATTTATTTCATCGTTACTTTTATCGTTCACGTAAATATAAAAGTGATTATGTTTTCATCTTATTATACAATTTCATATTTTTATATAAAAAATTGTTTGACACAGTTGAATTTAATCTTAAGTTCAGTTAATTCGCTAATTCTCACAGTATAACACCAGATTTAGTTTCTCTTCTTCTTGTCTTGTGCTTTGGCCTTCTTCTTGGGCAGACAACATCTGAGCAGTGTTCTGAGCGTTAGGAAGACAAGTGCTAGGACAAGCAACGCGCCACCTCCGAGGACTGCGAGGACATCTAGGAGGTAGTATTGGTACCACGCCAGGTCGAGTGCTGCTGAGCGCATGTGGTACGCGCCTTTGTGTCGCATCACGTACTCGGACCAGAACACAGCCGTCTCCAGTGGCGTACGTGGCTGATCACGGAAGATGCGGGATATCCTCTGTGCACACGCGGTGTAACTAAACATTGAGAGTAAACAACATGGAGCATAGCTTTTTAATAGTGTAGATCAGTCGCTCTCTAGAGAGTCACTAGAGGATAAATCAATGAACAACTATTCTTGTAAAATATTGTTGACCCGAGTCATTTAACACCACTTTATTATAAAACTTCATTATAGACATTATTAAACTTATTAGCAAAGAGGGCCACATACATTCAGATTTAACTGTAAAGTCAAATATCAGAAGTTGTAATTTATGAATATACTTAATTTTTGTTAGATAGTCGATTTTCTTCACTTGATTATTTAGCAGCAATCGCTGCACAATGTGTGCAAATTCAATTATCAATAAAATGATCGGAGAAAACAATGACAACTTATATGAAAAATTCTTCAAAAAAGCAATGAACTTGTCTGAGATGCATAATGAATTTCCACTGCAAATAGTGGTTTGTGTAAAAGAGAAGCAAGAGTACAATCTTGTTTTGTCATTGTCACTTACTCTGGTGTTTTCAAGACTGTGGTGATTGCGTCAGAAACCGTCTCATTTGTGATGCTGTGGAACGAAAGAAGATATCCGTAACCAACTTTTTCTGCCTGATTCATGTTCATCTTTTGATCTCCGAAGATCGGGATTCCGATCACTGGTTTGCCGTGGTACATCGCCTCCTGTGTGCTGAGCAGTCCTCCGTGGGTTATAAATAACTTCACATTGGGATGCGCTGGAACACATTCATTAGGTGTAGTCAGACACAACGAGATTCCAGCGATAGCCAATCAGATCCCTGCAATTACTCGCCCTATATGGAAAGAGAATATGTTTTCCTACCCAACAAGTCCGACTGAGGAAACCACTTTCCAAGCTTTACATTCTTGGGTTGTCCTGGTAAAACGTCGTCCTCCCATTTCCACAGAACCTTCTGTTTCAATGCGCCGAATGCTTGTAGAAGTGCATCTCTCTTAGCCGGTGGTAATTCAGAACTCTTCAAGTTGGAGCCCATACTGAAGTAGATAACTCCATCTTTAGCAGAGTCAAGGAACTCTTGTAGATCCTGCAGAGTGATGAAGAAGAAATAAAATGATCGGAATCTCCTTTGACACTTTGGGTGATCCTTGAAGATCATGTACAAGAGTTCTTACTGTTGGTAGTTTCTTGGGTGGTTTGATGTGCATTCCTCCAACTTCAATGATATTTGGCACATATGGTCGAGGAGAACTCAGACTAACATGATTATTCAACAAGAGCAGAGATGTTTTGCGCTGCAGTTCGGTAATATATGGTACAGGTCCAACTCCAGTGCCTTGAAAGTGTTGCTGCATGATACTATTCTGAGAGGGATTGTACAGGAGATTAGTGGCGACTTTCATCACTAATCCTGTGATTGTGTTGTCTAATCGTTCCAAAAATGTCATATGGTCTCCGTAGTTCAGTGTGAAGTCCGGAATGTAAGAATAGAAGTGTGGATTACCGACTGCATTTCCCATCTCTTCTGTACCTCCAAATGGACATACTTGAATAATTGGTACTTGAAACTTGTGAGCAAACCCAAGAACACATTCGTTGAAGAACGCTTCAGTAATGAGGATATCAAACGTGTCCGTTGACGTTCGTATGTATTCTAGAACATTCGGTTTTGAAAAAAATAATTCACAGATACGTTTTCCGAATCCAATGTACATAAGTGTTCTTGCCAAGAGGTTCATGTCTCCCATTGCATACATGTCCATATCTCCTGAAACAATAGGTACCATTGGCAGATTGTAGATAATGGTTTCAAATAACACTTATAAATATTCTGAATGCCATAACAGCTTCTAGCATTATCATATCGGATATAAATGTTTTTACATGGAGATGCGTGAGTACTTTGAATTGTTTTCGGGTTGCTAATTCAATAACTTGCTCCGAATTATACGTGGAAACGCAATATGCTAAAAGCAATTTGTCAATTCTCCGTTGCTGGTGAATTAATATGAGTCCATATCGAGTTTACAAAATCAGGAGTGTGATCTATAGTATACTCCACCTACTTTTGATCCTAAGTATATTTCGTGAAATAAACTTTAAATGTTTCTAGACCTACCAATTAATTCTCTATTATTGGTGTCACTATCAATCTGTTTGATATTTTTCGGCACATTCTTCTGTGGTGTTGGAGTGATGACAGTAATGTCATGGCCATTGGCAGCTAGTCCATTAATAAGAGCGTTGAGGACATTCAAATGGCTGGTCCCTGGGAAGGGAAACACAGCAAGAATTCTGCCAGCTTCAGAAACACTTGTCAATAGCAGGAACACGACGACCAGATGCTGTAACAAAACAACAACATAATAAACATAATAATAAATTAAAATAATAAATAATACATATTAATTATTAAAATTAAAATTAAAATGTTTAAATATCAACTATTGACCGTTAAATAGACTATAATTTTTCCCATTTCTTTCTACTTATAGCAGTAGATAAAGTTTAATAGGTGTAATATGATACTTCTGTTTCAAAAATCTTTCCAATTGCTGTTAGTACCTTATTTATAATAGTTCAAAGTGTGAATTAATACGCTACTATTCAAGTTACAACAACTTCAGGTACAACATTTCCTTCATTTCAAATATTTAATGGAATCAAGCCTGAATTACACGGTTCAAGTTTCCTTGAAGGGGTTGAATTCAACCCTTGATTTCAAGGAAACTTGAAAGAGAATTTAGACGATTTAATGTTTATTGTTGATTGAAGTTGCGGTGAAATTAACAATTGGTTGAAGTATTTCAAGACTTGAAGGAAAATAGGACATGTTCTAATTGAAAACGATGAAGAGATGTCTTGAATTCAAGACTTGGACGCGTGTTAAATGCTTCAATGTTTTGATTTAGACGATCCAAGTCTTGAATTCAACCCCCTTGAAAGGGTTGAATTCAAGGAAACTTGTATCGTGTTATTCAGCCTTAAGAGATTCTATTGTCAGAGATTTTAGACTCTGATAAAATTGTCAGAGTTAGAGGCTGACACTCAGACAGAGTTGTCAGAGTTTTTAAATTGCATTGTCTATACCTATAGTTATTTTTTATTTTAAATTCTTCAAACAATAAATGTTGGTTGCCAATATATGTACAAAATAATGTGAAATGACTCAGTAGAAGGTCCAGTTTTTCAATATTAGCTAAAACCAGAATTAGGGTAACACATCAATTCTAGGAATGTCATTGGTTGTTGCTATGGCAATACAGTACTAATCAACCGTTTAAAAGTTAGCAGAGTATTGAAACACTGGCGCTTAATGAGTGACTAATAATTCTATTTTAACATCAGGAAGTTAATCATTCAAGAGATTTTTCAAAATGAACACTCATTTAATTACGCCTAAAAATAAGCTGTTCAACAAAGGCCGTTGGTATTAATTAATTATTCTTATAACTAGGTACACCATTATTAAAATCGTTGAAATCATTCCACGGGGCACCAAGCAATTTCATCCGGGCCTTCGACTAAATGAAAATGCACAGTCCGACTTGAGTACTAACCATGAGAAAATTTGTATCTGCATTCCGTAAAACTACACTAATGTAAGTTGTAGCTTTTACAACTTAAAGAAAATAACGTGTGCCACTTTCTGCGCTGCATAGAAAATTAATTCCCTCTCTAATGGCATTCCAACCAGAACAGCTGCAGAACAGCCAGAACAGCTAGAACAGCAAGAACAGCACTGACTTAAGTTCCATGTTCGTAATGTGTTCGTAATCCAAGAGTCTGGTTAGTACATTTTCAATTTAAATTTAAATTGATAAAATGGCCCTGTACTAACGTAATAGTTGTTCATCAGTCATCATTGTTTCGTCGTATGACAACTAATCCGTAAATAGCAAAATCCGTGTTTTTGCTATTTGCAGTAGGTTGTCACTTATCAATTATAGAACAACCGCGTGTACGTCTGCTATGTAAAATAATTAAATTTTGAATTAATATAAATCTGCCACTGCTGCTTGTCAATGTGAAATACTGGAATTGAGTGATTGCGATCCAACTTACTGTTATGCGTTTCATTGCGACGAGCTATGATCCTTTCAGTATGTGATCGCAGTTAGAGTCCACTTGACATTATAAACTGTCATGATCTAGCTAATTACTTCACAACAGTCTGTTGCTGTAATGAATGGGAGGAGCAAACAGAAGGCTTCTGTCTCATTATTACTTGATTTAATAAGGCCGAAGAACGCATGTTAGTGGGAACACAAAAGCTTAAGATTATATGATTTATAATTATTGCATAAACTCTACTGCAATCTATTTACATGTCCTAAGCTTCCAACTGCCAAGTTTTGTAATCGCCAACTTGTTGAGCGAGCGAAGCGAGCGTCTCCTTTTGGCTCTTTTGGCACGGACCTCTGTTTTTTTTTTTTTTTGGCTGCTAATAGCCGATACACAGGTCGCACCGTTTCACCGATCGATCTGAAATTTTGCACACATGTAAAACCAACCTTCTCTGTTTGCAGACTTTAATTTTTTTGAAATCCATTCATTGGTTGAAATTTAACCCATTGGCTTATTTTATGCATATGCATATGCATATGGCTTATGCATATTGATTCTAAAAGATCCAGGAACCATTCTGAACACATGTTGTCATATTTTATATTGAGTTGGTAGTGATATTTGCTCTGAAACTTATCTCACACTGTTTCTAAACAGGAGAAAAATGGCGACCTGAAATATTGTTGGCTATAAATTGTCATAAATCAATAATTACTAGTGGAGTGTGCTGATGACTTTAATGAGAGTAATTATTCGAAAAGTTATAGTGATTATAATTCAAGTGAACAGTTGTTGGTTGGATCATAAATTGACAGAAAAACTTATATTGTTTGGTTGCTATGACAGCACACGCAATTTTTTGGTTGCTATGTGTTTACTTTTTTGTTTCAAGGCATACTAATTATATTGGAACTTCTAAACTCTCACAAGCAAATTATTAATTTGTACAAATGTTTATTCTACCTTTATTTAAAAAAATCATGAAAAAGTATCCAGGATTAGGAAAGTTATTGTAATTTTTGTGATCCATTGGAATACCTTGAAATTAAATCCCATTTCTAGCCCCTTTCATTTCTTGAAAAATCAGAAGCCAATGGGTTAAATAATCATCTCCTGATAGGCTGAAAAATGAAAATGGACTTCGACAAATGTGATCGACCTTATATTTTGCATGGTCATTAGGACCAACATTGTCTCTTATTTTACAAATTTTCAGCCAAATCCTCCCATTGGTTAAAATTTAAAAAAAAAAATTCATGTGCTTTTTGAAATTTAATCCAGAACCGTTTGACCGATCAACTTTAAATTTTGTATGGTCATCGGGTCCAACATTATCTGTATTTTTGACAATTTTCAGACTAAACTGTGTTTAAATTCAAAAGTTATCGACAGTTTACGGATATTTTGCGTGTTGGCTATCATATTTCTCGAATTTCATATTTCACGGAATCTTCGAATCTTCACTTCAAGGTTGTTAGAGCAGAAACTTTCAAACGTATTATGAAACTGATATGACCGTTTAACATTTTTTTGAACGATATTCTGTGATTTTTGGAAATCAACAAGGAATCGTTCAATCATAAAGGTTCAATCGATCAACTTAAAACTTTGCGTAGTTATTGGGACCAATATTTTAGGAATTGTTGGAGATTTTCATACAAGTCTGTGACGAAATTCAAGAATTATTGGCTTTTAAGGACATTTTCGATAAACATAATTTCGGTTCGAGGTGTTGCGCGTATCCGTGCTCGCTCATCAACGCGTTACTCAGAGCGTTTTCCTAGTGTATAAATATTCTCATTTTATAGACGAAGGTCTTTGTTAAACAAAAACGAAACATTTCATTAAAATAATCATTGAATTTTTGGGTGTCAAGTCTTTGAATTTTATTTATCTATGAAGATGCGAACGGAGTAAGACATACAAAATAAACTGAAAGACGGGAGTGTTGTCTTCCATTTATCACAAGAAAATAACCTTATTAGTTATTTAGATCTGTACGAAAGAAACAATAGGTAGACGCTCCGTAACGCGTTGATAAGCGAGCCTCCGTATTGCATGCGATTTGATATGCGTTTGCAAGTTTCTGCTCTACAGACCTTGGAAGGAGTAGAAACAAACGAATGCGTTATGGTAGGACTGATATAATATCTGAAATTTCTATAAAGAAATTTGACAAATATTTCCAAACACGCATAAAAATGTCCGTAAACCTTTCCGTACCTTTTGAAGATAACGATAGATTAGTCTGAAAATTCTCAAAAATGCCTAAAAGTTTAGTCCCGATGACCATGCAAAGTTTTATGTTGATCGGTCAAACGGTTTCATTCTAAATTACAAAAATACCAAAGTATATCGTTCAAAAACTTTTCGCAAGATCGCTCTTTTGACATTCGGTGGAATGATTTGACTTGGTCAGTGCATAAAATCCCTCTAAAAAAACAGAGATTTAGCCATCAGAGTACGGAGGTGACGCCCCTAAGATCGTTTTATTATTACTGACAGAATGCGCAATATAGGAATTATAATTGTCATTGATGTAACCTCTAAGCCGTTACACCTTTATCTCCCCATTTTTCTAATTTATTTAGAAATCATCTGTAGGTATTTATTTTTGTTATGATTATACCATCACCTTGCGACACTTTTGGTACTACTGTATATTTTTGTTGATCCTGTAGTACATTTTTCACCGTTTATCTGATCAAGGTTAAATTGGTCAATTATTAATTCAAAAATCACAACCATAATATTTAAACAAATCATACAACTGTATTTAAACGAAACGGATTGTCTGCTGGTCAGGTTCCTTGACCATCAATCTTTGTTATTATCAATGAAATCAAAGCTCAACTACTAGAGGTAGATGACGAGTAAGCATAGACTTCATCTGATGATGCCATCACATTTTTTCATCAATTTTTTTCAAATACCATTTTACCATTTGCCGAGTGTACCTACTTCATAACAGTTGGCAATTTCTAACTACTTCCTTAGAAATACCTACACTATTTTTAATAACACCAAACTATAAAATATTTAAAAAAAAATATTTCCGTAGATGATTCGCTTACAGTGGACTTTAAATAAAGTTCACATTTGTATCTGCATGTACAGTTCGATACAGTACACTTAAAGTGATATTTGGATGCGATTTGTGCTAGAGCTACGCACATTCTACTTGCTGGTTGACATTTGTGCTGGAGCTTCTCACATTCTACTTGGTGGATGCTATTTGTGCTGGAGCTACGCACATTCTACTTGCTGGTTGACATTTGTGCTGGATCTTCTCACATTCTACTTGGTGGATGCTATTTGTACTGGAGCTACGCACATTCTACTTGTTGGTTGATATTTGTGCTGGATCTTCTCACATTCTACTTGGTGGATGCTATTTGTGCTGGAGCTACGCACATTCTACTTGCTGGTTGACATTTGTGCTGGATCTTCTCACATTCTACTTGGTGGATGCTATTTGTACTGGAGCTACGCACATTCTACTTGTTAGTTGATATTTGTGCTGGATCTTCTCACATTCTACTTGGTGGATGCTATTTGTGCTGGAGCTACGCACATTCTACTTGCTGGTTGACATTTGTGCTGGATCTTCTCACATTCTACTTGGCGGATGCTATTTGTGCTGGAGTTACGCACATTCTACTTGTTGGTTGACATTTGTGCTGGATCTTCTCACATTCTACTTGGTGGATGCTATTTGTGCTGGAGCTACGCACATTCTACTTGTTGGTTGATATTTGTGCTGGATCTTCTCACATTCTACTTGTTGGTTGACATTTGTGCTGGATCTTCTCACATTCTACTTGGTGGTTGTTTGAGCTGGAGTTGCTCGAATCTACCTATAATTACACTAACTGTAACTGCATACGATTGTATAACTTCTTAGCCGATATAATGGATCGTTATCCGATACCAATGATGAAAGTAATTTAGCCTATCAGAAGGTAAAGCAATTTAAAGTGCGTAAAGTCGACTTCCTGAGGTAAATAATGTAATTATATTTCATATCCTCGTAGCTTTTGCACAATTCAAATGATTAACAATGATATTAATTAATTGAGCGAGCGAAGCGAGCGTCTCCTTAAGGCTCTTTTGGCACGGACCTCTGTTTTTTTTTTGATTTTTTGGCTGCTACCTGGAGCAATAGAAGTTGCACCGTTTCACCGATCAATCTAAAATTTTGCACACATGTAGAGACAACCTTTTCTGTTTGCTGACCTTAATTTTTTTTGAAATCCATTGATTGGTTGAAATTTAAATAAACATCTCCTGATAGGCTGAAAAATGAAAATGGACTTCGACAAATGTGATCGACCTTATATTTTGCATGGTCATTAACACTAACATTGTCTCTTATTTTACAAATTTTCAGCCAAATCTACCCATTGGTTAAAATTTAAAAAAATATTTCATGTGCTTTTTGAAATTTAAACCAGAACCGTTTGACCGATCAACTTAAAAATTTGCATGGTCATCGGGTCCAACATTATCTGTATTTTTGACAATTTTCAGGCTAAATTGTGTTTAAATTCAAAAGTTATTGACAGTTTACGGATATTTTGCGTGTTGGCTGTCATATTTCTCGAATTTCACATTTCACGGCATCTTCGAATCTTCACTTCAAGGTTGTTAGAGCAGAAACTTTCAAACGTATATTATGAAACTGATATGACCGTTTAAAAAAAATTTGAACGAAATCCTGTGATTTTTGGAAATTAACAAGGGATCGTTCAATCAAAGGTTCAATCGATCAGCTTAAAACTTTGCGTGGTTATTGGGACCAATATTTTAGGAATTGTTGGATATTTTCATACAAGTCTGTGACGAAATTCAAGAAGTATTGGCTTTTAAGGTCATTTTCGATAAACAGAATTTCGGTTCGAGGTGTTGCGCGTTATCCGTGCTCGCTCATCAACGCGTTACTCAGAGCGTTTCCTAGTAGTTTACTTTCATCAATTGGTATTGAAACGATCCATTATCTCGGCTAAGAAAGTTATACAATCGCCCTGCTGAAAATGTTTTTCACAGATACAATATTTGTATTGCTTAACTTTATTTTTATCGTGCATTAGGTAATTCTAGGTAAAAGAGTTAGCACTGAATATAGTATTTATATTTCTTTTTAATTGTAATGAAACATACAAAAATACACGAAATGATAAACACTACATAGTTTGGATTTC